>JAGPOW010001543.1:2849531-2868682 GCA_030014935.1 Caiman crocodilus | reverse complement strand
GCAGTCTCTCCCTCCCTGCTAACATGCCCACCTCTCCCCATATTTTGGTATCATCAGCAAATTTGAACAGGTTGCTTTTCACCCCGTCATCCAAATTGCCGATAAAGAAGTTGAACAGTGCAGGCCCAAGGACCGAGCCCTGGGGAAGTCCTCTGCCCACTTCCCCCCAGGTCGAATATGACCCATCCACCACCATCCTCTGAGTATGACCCTTCAGCCAATTCGCAGTCCATCTGACCATGTAGGCAATGATGCCACAGTCACCTAGTTTTTTAATGTTTTTAAAAGTTTTCCAACTTAAATAGTTGGAAATTTTTTTAGCAAGCTTTCAAGTTTAAAAACCCTTTGTTAAGTTGAGGAACTCTGCAGTTGGTGTGTGCTCTTTCTGGATGGAATGAGTAGTAAAGAAGCCAGAGGCTGGGCTGGTATGCATACAAGACGGGCCATCCATGCAGGTGTAAGTTCAGGAGTCAGTGGGTGAGAGACAGGCAGGTATGGGGGGCGGGGCAGAAAAAGGGGGGCTGAATGTAGCAGTTAAATAGTGGAGAGGTACCTGGGGAGTCAGATGTCAGGCAGGTTATAGTAATCTTTGCCAGCATATCCCACATGTAGATTCATACATATACACAATTTCTTCTACTAGCTATATTGGGCATATGCATCTGTCTCGCCATTTAGACTTTTTCCATGTACATTAAAGGACTAATGAGTGGAAGCAGCTGAAAAACTTAGACTACAGAATGCATTTTTCTTCCAGCCATGATTCTGCTGCCTGTTCCACACTCCTACCTCTGAGGAAAGCAGAGCACTGGGGTGCCCGAGGACCACTAGCATATACAGGAATTCATTTTTTGAGGATCCAATCCAATTCATCTGTAGATTAGCATAGTCTGGTTTTCTCGATGCAGATTTTAAGAAATCGCATAATAATTTCTTCCTTCTTTTCTGCAACAAGATTGCAGGATTTTAGAAGTACTTAACCAAGGCCTCGAGCCATGCTCTTAAAGGGCAGTAGCTTGGGGAATCTCAGTATTTTTGCTTTCTTCACCAGATGCTACTGTAATGGAGCTACAGGAAATGCATTACTCTCCTTCCTTTGTTCTCCCACCTCTAGATTCCCAATTAAACATCTCAATAGAAAATAGACTCTGAAACAAGTGGCTAATTGTGAAGACATATGATAAATCACCCTTGAAAGTGAGAGAAATTGCAAAGGATTTGCGAAGTGCACTAGCTGTGCATTGGAAGATGGGCCAGTAGCAAGGAAGCTCAAACAAACTGGAAAAACAAAAAGTTTGTTTTTCAAAATTTTGGTTGCCTGATTGATTTACAGAACTAATTATCCATTTTTCTATTATATTGCTAGAATGAAGGGTAAAAATGCAAGTAGCATAATGAATTATGCTTTAAAGTAATACTAATATTTTCTGTAAACATTTAGTACATTAGTACTTTAGATGGATAGTGACTTGCATACTGAGACTTGAAAGAAAGGCTAAAGTATGCATATTTTCCAATACAAGACAAAATAATGTTAGCAACTAAAATGCTTAAGCAATACAGCTGTGTTCATAACAAAAAACAGCCCCATCACTTAAACCTGAAAAGTTTGTTAAAAAAAATTACATTAAAAAAAAATTTAAAATACTTGCCTCATTTTTGAAGCCAGAAACCACGTCTTGCTTTTTTTTTCCTCTACCATGGAAGTCCTTTGTACCCATAAAATTAAAATTACTGTACCTTCGACATGATTTAGTTCATGGAAAATTTCTTCCCACTTCTGAAATAAGTGGGAATTAGAAATGCATCTTTCTTTCTTAACAGTTTTCCTTCTACCTTAGGTACATACAGATATTTCAGGAGAGTAGCCTCTGAAATGGGTTTGAAGGTTACTTTTGTTGACTGTACCAAATTGGAATGTCTAGAGGCTGCAATTACACCAGAAACAAAGGTAATTGAGACATGCTTCTAAATTCAACTTTCAGTGCATCTTGAGTCATTTTGCTTGGCTGTTCCAACTGCAAGAGTAGGAGCATTCTTATGACAGGTTTTATTTGTTGCAGGAAGTGTGAGTGATCAACAAACTTAACTTAATTTTCATAGAATTATAGAAAATTAGGGCTGGAAGGTACTTCAGGTGGCCATCTAGTTCAACCCCCTACTCAAAGCAGGACCACACCAGCCAAGGCTTTGTCTAGCCAGGTCTAGATACCTCCAAGGATGGAGATTTTATCACTCTCTCAGTAACCTGTTCCAGATTTACTAGCCTCTTAGAGTATTTCCTAATATATAACCTAAGCCTGCTTTGCTGCAACTTGAAGCCATTGTTCCTTGCTCTTTCCTCTGCTACCACTGACAACAGTCTAGCTCCCTCGTCTTTGGAATGACCCTTCAGGCTGCTATTAAATACCCTGTTCTTCTCTTCTCCGGACTAAATAGGCCCAGTTCCCTCAGCCTCTCCTCAGAAGTCATGTGCCCTAGCCCACTACTATTTTCATTGACCTCCACTGGACTCTCTAATTTGTCTATATCTTTTGGGTGGGGGACCCAAAACTGAACAGTATTCCAGATTCGGCCTCAATGGTGCTGAATAGAGGGGAAGAATCACTTCCCTTGATTGGCTGGCAGTGCTCATACTAATGCAGTCCAGTATGCTGTTAGCCTTCTTGGCAACTAGGGCACACTTGGTTCATATGGAACTTATTGTCCACTGTGATGTCCAGGTCCTTTTCTGGAGAGCTGCTGCTTAGCTAGTTGATCCCCAGCTTGTACCAGTGCATGGGATTGTTCCATCCTAAGTGCAGGACTTCACACTTGTCTTTACTGAACCTCATGAAATTTCTTTTTGTTTAATCCTTCAATTTTTCAAGATCTGGCTGAATCCTAGCCCTACCCTCCAGTGTATCTACTACTCCTCCCAGCCTGGTGTCTTCTGCAAGCTTCCATCCCAGCTTCCAGGTCACTTATGAAGCTATGAAACAAAACTGGCCCCAGGACGGATCCCAGGGGCACTCCACTTGAGACGGCCTGCCAAGTAGACATTAAACCATTGATTACTACCCTCCAAGCCCAACAATCCAGCCAATTTTCTGTCAGCCTTACAGTCCATTCAGTCAACCTGTATTTCCTTGACTTGATTGCAAGAATGTTGTGGGAGACCGAATCAAAAGCCTTGCTAAAGTTAAGCTGCACCACGTCCACTGCTCTTCCCACATCCACAAAGCCAGTCATTTCATCACAGAAGGCAGTCAGGTTGGTCAGGCATGACTTCCCCTTGGTGAATCCAGGCTGACTGTTTGTTCCTTCTCTTCCAGGTGTTTAGAGGACCTGCTCCATGAACTTTTCTAGGGACCAGCTGGTCTGTAGTTCCCCTGGATCCTCCTTTTTCCATTTCTTAAAGATGGGCACCATATATGCCCTTTTACAATCATCTGTGACCTCTCAAAATCACAAGATGATGTCCAGCAGCTCTGTAATCACACTGGCCAGCTTCCACAGCACTCTTGGATGCATCCTGTCTGGCCCCCGTGGACTTAGAAAAGCTGGATGTGTACAAGTAGTCCCTAACTTGTTCTTTTTCCACTGAGAGCCACTCATCTTTTCCCCAAACTGTGCCACAAGGTGAAGTAGTCTGGGAACTGACCTTGCCTGTAAAGCCTGAGGTGAAAAAAGCATTGAGTACTTCAGCCTTTTCTGCATCATCTGACATTAGGTTGCCTTCCGCATTCAGTAAGGGACCCACACTGTCCTTTATCTTCCTCTTCTTGTTGACATACTTGTAGAAATCCTTCTGGTTACCTTTCACATCATTGCTAGCTGCAACTCTAGTTGTGCTTTGGCTTTCCCAATTTTATTCCTACATGCCTGAGCAGTGTTCTTGTACTCCTCCCTCATTGTTTGTCTAAGTTTCCACTTCTTGTAAGCTTCCCTCCTGTTTTAGCTCGCTGAAAAGTTTCCTCTTAATCCAAGCTGGTCTTCTGTCATACTTGCTAGTCTTTCTGCACATCAAGATAGTTCATTCCTGTGCCCTCAATAAGGTTTCGTTAAAATATAACGAACTCTCCTGGACTTCCCTCCTGCCCCCCCGCCAAGACTGGCCTCCCAGGAGATCAGTTGAGGGAGTCAAAGTCTGCTTTTCTAACGTCCAGGATCCTTATTCTGCTGCTCTGCTTCTTTTCTTCAAGATCCTGAATTCAGTCATCTTGTGGCTGCTGCTGCCAAGTTGTCAATTCACTACTACCTTCCCTACCAGTTCTTCTCTGTTTCTGAGCAGCAGGTCAAGAAGAGCATGGCCCCTAGTTGGCTTCTCTAAAACTTGCACCAGGCATTTTCTTAAATGCCTATTCCTGGCAACATATTGTGTATTTGCCTAGTGAATTTAGAATAGTATAAGGGCTGTGAATAGAGATAATTTAACCCTATGCATGTAATAAAGGGTTGTTCAGAGATTTATTTTTAAATGGGCTTCTGGAAGAAGGGAGGAAGGTTTTGTAGTTAACTATGTCAGTGATTAAAAGCTGCTATGATCCAGGTTGTTGTTTTGTAACTAATTTCTACCTGGATATGAAGGTGGCGGTTGTCAAACTAATATTAAATATAGCTTAAAGTTTTTATAGACTTTATAATAAATGTACTATTATATTGGTACAACTGAAAAGGGTATACTAAACAAGGAATCTGCCTGGGTGATACTGGTCCATAAACACTAACCAAGACAGCAGTAGTGCAAGCATATTTTCAATATTATGTTTTTTTGCAGAAAATGTACCAAAGAAGAAAGAACAAGCATCCTTAATGTATATTGGTGATGGAAGCTGTCTGTTGTACAATATATCTAAAACTAATGACTTACGTTTGTTAAACTACAGCTTGTCTGGATTGAAACTCCCTCAAATCCCATGCTGAAGGTTATTGACATTCAAAGCTGTGCAGATGTTGTCCACAAACATAAAGACATTATTTTAGCGATAGACAACACCTTTATGTCAGCATATTTCCAGGTAAGCTGAAATGTTTTTGAAATAATGAGTTTGAAATAATGAGAAGGTGAGTACATGGTATTTTTTTTTTTAAATTCCTTTCAAAGTCAGAAAAAAAATCAGGAGCCGAAGCACTTCAAATAACTTTAATTGTAACTATATATTTTGTTTGTTCTTTTTCTTCTTCTTCAAACAAAAAAGGTTGAATGAATGGATAAATAATTAATGGTCTTTATTTGGTGCAATTTTAACTCCACCAGCACAGTAATTATTTCCTCTCCAAATCAAAACTATTATGTTTTTAATTTATAAGTGGTAGGACTGCTAACTGAATTAACATGGTATTTTATATAACTTCCTAATTTGGGTAATTTTATAGCTAATTCTTCTTTGTATGCTTGAACTATTTTTGTCCTAACTGTTTTTTCTGAGATTTCCTTTGGGGCCAGATAACAACATTTTTTCTTTAATAAGTGTAACTCTATAATCTTTTTTTTTTTCTCCTGAATCAATAAGAGGGAAAATGTATTAACAGCATGAATCCAACAGTTTGGATTCATGTCATTTGAAGTGTTAAAGGAATATTTAACCTGAAGGTCACACAGTCTTTAATTAATGTTTGTGGCAATCTGGAGGGTGTTATTGGCCACTGAAAGCTGTCAAGTCTTTCTATTTGTGCAATATCCTTTTGTATGTTCCTATTTTCCATATTAAAAATTAAGTATAAGATTTATTAACCATTGGAAATATCATTTAATTCATGCCAAGCTGCACACACTCACATATGTTCTCCTGAAGACTTTGCTAATTCACTTCATTTTAGGTATGCACAGGATTTTTCATGGTTTTGTTTCGAACTTGTTTTAAAGCCAGTTTTCTAAAAAAAAAATAAAAAAAAATCAGTGAATCTTACAGAATAAGATTCACTGTGTGAATGCAATATTGGATAAGTCTGTACAAAAAAAAATAAATAAATAAAATAAAGGTTGGAACACTTGGCATTGTCCGAATAATACCTCATTCTTCCTTCAAGGCACTGACTCAAAGCACATAAGCCTTATGGTTAAAAATTTACTTAAGTGATTTTCTGAAGTCTTGGTTTGTCCTGCACACAAAGGCTTACTGAGTCACTTTGGCAAGACTCTGTATGGCATTGTGTTGAAGCAGCAAGTTAAATGTACGAAAACAGATTAGCTCATGTATTTTTTTTATTGATGCAATCGCTAGCGAAAACCAATTCATAGCGATTAACTATGTAGGATTGCCTAACAGGCAATATTAGATAACATATTTAAAAATACTTCAAGGTTGCCACTGGTATTCCACAATAAAGAGAGAATAATCTGCATGAAGTTATGTATATTATATGATAATAAAATGTGTTAGATATAAAAGAAAAAAATCCAATGCTTACATTACTGTTCTGCAGTTGACCAGTAGAAATGTCCAATTGCTCAAACAAACTTATATAGTCCAACAGCAAGTTTTTCCACCTCCCTTGTTTTAAATACATTGCTCATTTAATATGTTAAGCAAACATATTAGCAGGGTAAAAATAAAAACCATGCAAAATTTATCATTTAATGATAGAACATATTGTTATTCAGCCTTAGAGGACTGGAAGGAGCTTGGATGATTTGTAGATAATGTCAGTTTTTCAAAATAAAAGTGAGGAATTTTATTTGTCAATCAGTCCCTGTCTAAATGCTTCACTTTTGCTATTGGCAAAAGGCGAGCATATGAAAAAAAAATATGTAATATCACAAAAATAACTGTAGACTTCAAGGTGTGGAATGTACTAAATAAACTTGCCTGGCTGTTCTTTGTGACGTCTTGCAATAACCACTTGTAGGTGAAGCTAAGGTTGCTGATATGGTTGTCAGCTATGTACCCATAGGGCAGCTGTCCATTGGCTGTGTTTTATAAGTGGGTATGTTCATTAATTTAAAATTAGGATCAGGCTCTGAACAGAAAGATGAGAATGTATTAAAATCAGATTTCCTATTTTTATTCCATTTTAGCGTCCTTTGTCTCTGGGGGCAGATATTTGTATGTATTCAGCAACCAAATACATGAATGGTAAGCATCTGATAATAGCTCAAACATTCTCTAAAATTGCCATAAAAATATTGCTAATTCATTGGATCTCCTCTTCTGTAGTCTCACCCTTCATTTACAATAGCTATGGTGGTCTTCAGCTAGCAGTCCAGTTATGCATTACTGGGCTCCACTTCCACTCTCTCCACCTTTTCCCTGAACACACTTCTCACATCAGCTGACCCCCACAACCCCCATGCCAGGAGTGCCCCTTTCCAGCTGATTCACTAGAGTAAGTGTATTAACTAAGGATTCGGACTGGTTGCTAGTTGAGACTGCACTAGGAAGGCTTCTCACCATCTCTCAGCTATGAGGGGGCATTATTGGAAGTGAAGGAATATTTCTATTGGGAGGGCAATACTGTAGTGATTGCCATACCACTGATTGTTCTCAGCTGTCAGGTGACTTAGCTCTTCATTAGTCAAGCTGCCCCTGTTCTTGAAAAAAGCTGAGAGACAACCCCTGAATGCAATTTTATATGCCTCAGCAGTGGTTGGGTGAATCGGGGCCAAATTTATCATGATTTCAAATGCCTACCTTTCAAGTGAACAGCCCATTTGTTTCTCACAATGTCAAGTACACAGCCTGCTTATTTCTCACCGTATACCACCTGCTTGTTTGTATACAGCTGCCACATTACAGTGTGCTTCAGGTTTCTGCACTGAGCTTTCCTTTCCGTTCTTATGTCTCTGCCTTCAGAGAAACTCCAAGCTTTTTTATTTGTGATTGGAGATAAATGATTAGAGTTCCAGGATGAACTGGAAGATTAGTTCTATACTTCCCTAGAAGGTCCTACAGCCAGTCATTCATTTATATACAAGGTCATGGAGTCTGACTCATTACAACTTTCCATAAATATGTGCTTCTGGGGGAAAAAAAAAACATGCTGAAGTTTGTGCTGCCAGGTCTCTTCTGCATTGTTACCTCCAGTAGCCAGATAAAAGCCAACATGGATATGTCTATCCATGCTGCAGATGTACCCCATGATTAGCATGTAGCTATAGCCAAAAGTATAGTGTTAGTGAGAAAATACAGTGCATCAGCAGCATATCTTATTCTCAGTTTCATAGCAGCACATTTGGCTCCTATGTGGACAGGACAGGTATGATACCCGAATTCTTGTTTTTTAGAAAGTGGACAGCTAGGGTGTCAAGCGAGTAGTGAGGTGCATGTTGGCCCATTGTAGAATATGGTCCTGCCAGGTAAATGAATGCATACAAAGGAAATACGCAATTACAGGACTAACAATATAGAACAACAACAACATCTTGAACTGGTTTAACTATTTTGTGCCTTTCTCGTTTCTCTAGGGCACAGTGATGTTGTAATGGGACTGGTTTCAGTGAATTGTGACAAGCTGTATGAAAAGCTCAAATTCTTACAAAATGGTAAGTTGTCAACATAAAATACTTAAATGTATTGGATCCAAACAGCAAGTATGCTTTATATTCACACACAGTAAATCACTGTGTAGGCTACGCACATTACCCAGGGATTTAAAGGAGTGCTAGTGTATCCTGGTGCAGAGAGTACTGAACTGTTGCTAGATATGGGCGACAGACTTCTGGGGAACCCCACTTGAGACTTCCTCCCAACTAAATACTGAGCCATTGATGACTACTTGTTGAGCATGATGGTCTAATTAGTTATGTCTCCCCCCTACTGTGCTTTTGTCTAGTCTGTCTCTCTTTAGTTTGTTCATCAGAATGCTGCGATATACCTGGACTTCAGCAAAGCTTTTGACACTGTCTAACACAGCCACTGCTCTCCCCCATTAAGCCCAGTATTTATTTTGAAGGTAAACTGACAGTCTTACCTAAAACTGTCAAGTCAGCACCTTGCTAAAAGTCACTGAAATTATCATCTCCCCATTTTACATCCTGCAAAATCTGTCCTGACTTTCAGTAAGGAAGCACGAGGTTCATAAACTGCTGTTTTTTTTCCCTTTGCCCACTTAAAATAGTTTTCTTTAAGTCATGGCCAAAGCATTCATCAAGGCAAGTAAAGTATGGTGATTTTTTTTTCTCTTTTTTTTCACTGAAAAGTTTTTGGTTTTAGTAGCTGGACTGTAACAGAGCACCATCCCCAGGGACGTCGAGAAACCCTGGAGGTGCCCCAGAACCCCTTTATTTCAGTCCACTTCTGGGAACAGTCTCCTCTTCACTCACCCACTATATCTTCATGTTTCTTTTGGTTTTCAAAGGGGAGGCTGCCCCAGGGCTTCCCTGATCACATCTTGGCTCCAGAAAACATCCAGAGGTGAGGAGCTCCTACCTTAAGGGCTAATTGCACAGCTCTATACCACTCCTACATCATGCCCCATGCCTAGCAGGTATTATACAACTTGTCACCAGTACTGGGGCCATAGCCTGTTCAGCCATTGCCCCTTCTGGCCTAGGGCCACTGTGCCCAACACAGTGGCCCTAGGTTTGAGGTACTAGCTTAGCTTCCTCCTTTCCTGTCACTGGGCTCTCTCAACCCTGCCTCTCTGCACCTTGCACTGTATGCTGGGCACCACTACAGCTCACTACTCACTGGAGCCTTGAGCCTGCCCCTGGCAGGGCTCAAGGTGTTTATGTACCTCAGGCATTAATGAAGCCTCCAAACCTCCTGTTTAACCGTCATCCCAAACCTCGGTTTAAACTGCAACATAAACACCAAGCCCTTGGGCTACAGCAAAGGAAAAATAATAGCAGCAGCGTGCCTGCTTACCCATGGCTCCTTCTTTCCAGGTTGCTCTGTGCTGTGCCCCACTCTGCAGAGCTGCTTCCTTTCAGTCTCCTGGGCATTTATGAGCCCACACTCTGCACGGCTTCTATAGCTCTAGCCTGAGCTCTCTCCTGGTCACGTGACAGCCCCAGTCAGCTGACCAGCCTGCAGGACTACCCTTTAACCCCTGCTCTGCTGGCAGGCTGTGCCCTGAAGACTCTGTTCTTAAAGGTGCCATCCCACTACTTTCTAGTAACAGGGCTAGGGTTCCCTGTTGCATGGACTTTTTTTGTCCATACGTGCAAATAATCCAGGAGCAGTTCATTGTTGAGTAAACTACTGAAGAATAAACTCTCCCAGGCACTACATATGCAGGGATGTGGGAGAGATTTGCTGCTTCTAGCAAGAGACTGCTTTTGCTCCCTGAAACCCTGCAGTGGGTGCCTGCAGCAGCCAAGGGGAGCTCTAGGCTCCCCCTGGGTGCCAGATGAGGGGCCAGGAGAAAGCTGTCTCCTGGCAGGGGCTGGAGCATTGCTCCGTGTCCCCCAAAGCTGCCTGCTGCTGGGGTGGGCTCCACCACTAGAGACACAATGACCCCCTGGCAGGAGGGAGCTCCCAGGCCCCAGTCCATGGTTGCAGACCCAGGCTGGGAGATCCTTATCTTCCAGTGCCAGTTTCACAGTCGGGACACCGGCACTGGGAGACAAGGAGGTCCCATCCTGGGTCCTACGACCCTGGAGCTTGGGCTGGGAGATAAGGATCTCTTAGCGTCAGCCCCGCAGTGGTGGGGCAGGGCCTGGGAGCTCCCTGTTACCAAGGCAGGGGGACATTGTCCCCACCTGGGCTCCAGTGGCAGAGCCTGCCCAACAGCAGGCAGCTCCCAGGGCAGGGAGCAATCTCCTGCCCCCTGCTGCCCAGCTGACTGGGAGCATATTTGCTCCTGGTGGGGCATCTACACATGTGCTGCTGCACAGTTATACTCACAAGTAAATTTCCTACTTACATTTGCAGGTAGCAAATTTACCTGTGATTAGAGCCAGTTACTGCATAGTAAGTGTCTGCACGTGTAAGCGCAGATGCTTACTGTGCAGTAAAGCATCTTATGTAGATGCACCCTATTTATATTAACTTCTGTCAAATGAATAAAGAATACTTGCTTTTCTGCTGAACTCATGTAAGTTCCTGAATAAAGTAATAGAAAGGTATGCTTGTGTATCATATGTCTATTAAGATTCATCTTTGAGTTTTCAGTATGTTAGCTGCAGCCTTTCAATTCTGTATCTTAGGGAAAAATGCAAAATTCATTCTAAACTTAAAATACTTTTAAAATAAACAGAAATGTCACCTCTTTAAGCCAGGAATTAGTTAGAAAACTAAGACCTTATTCCATACTAAGATAAAGAAGCACTTATATTTGTAATACTGTATTTATTTTACAGCTATTGGAGCAGTTCCATCTCCTTTTGACTGTTACCTCTGCAATCGGGGCTTGAAGACTCTGCATATCCGAATGAAGCAGCATTTCCAAAATGCACTAGCTGTTGCTCAGTACCTTGAATCAGATTCCCGGGTCAAAAAAGTCATTTTCCCTGGTATGTTGCCCGCAAATAACCTTCAGAATAATTAATCTTTTGTATTTAGTGTTGTTTGAGTATTGGCATAGAAGTGCTGTATTCCTTAAATGTGGCTGATGCATCCAGTGAAATTTGTTTTAGACATTTTAAAAGTTATTACTCTGCAGATGTTTATCTTACAGTTAGTTCTATATTTCTTCAAGTTGGAAGGTTGCTTTTCTCTGTGCCTTTAATGTAGCCTGCTTTTCTTTGAAGTGGTGATGATGGGAAAAACATTGTATGTGTGATTAATTTCAGGATTACCTTCACATCCTCAGCATGAGTTGGTTAAGCGTCAGTGCTCTGGCTGTCCTGGAATGATCACCTTTTATATTAAGGGAAAACTTGAACAGGCTGTTACATTCCTCAAGCATTTAAAGGTAAATTACAAAATAGGCGTACATTATTTTAAATGGAGAAGAAACAGATTATAACTCGCTTAAGTTTTCTAGCAGTGTAGTGATAGAAGGAAGTGGTTTTCTTTGACACAGGGACCATCTTTTTAACTTAGATTCTGGGTATTACCACATCTAAGGAGTAGCAATTATGAGATGGGGTACTAATGAGAGGGAGCAAAGGGTGTATCGGCTCTTTGTGAAGTGTCATTCATATAGCTGGTACTTATATTGAAAGTGCAATTCAAGTGATGCCTCTACAAAAGTATTTGCAGATCTCTGCTTAGCTGTGGAAATGAGAAATGTGAATGGCACGTGAAAACAGGGTAACTGCTGCTTATGCAATACTAATAGCAGGCTTCTAAACATGCGGCAAGAGAAAATGCCTTTAAGACTGCTGCTTGATCCACACTTCAAAGAAGGATCAACGTCTGTTTCATACAGCCCTCTGGAGTCATGCTTTTTCTTTCTTCCATCTGCACATTATATTTTTTAATCTGTTCATGACTGTTGGTCTCTGTACACATTTGCATCAGCTTTGGAATCAATTCATTGCTAAGTTGACAAAGTCCAACTAATAATTCTGTTTTTCCTGCCTCTTGACTCTCCATACGATTTCAAAATCATCTTCCACAAATAGAGGTTTGCATTAAATTTGTTGTTCATCCTGTCCCCTGAAGCTTAATCAACTCCAGTTCTGTTGTGGGAGCCAGATTGCAGAATCTAGAGTTATTTTTTTTTTTTACATTTTCTTTCTGCCTCCACTGTCTTTACCGATTGATTTGTTGTTGAGTTGATGCTTAACTGCATCTCTGTGTCCTCATGTGGACCTTCCAGCTGGATTGCCCCATTCCACAAGCTGCTTGGATGCTACCCACCCCCTTGTCTCCTGGATCAACCCAGAGGGACAGCCAGGGGTAGGGGGGAAGAGGGGTTCCCTCTTCCTGCCTGCTCCTGGGCTCCCTGCAGCCCCCATTGCTCCAATCCAGCCCACACATCCCTGTCAGGCTCCGCATTTGCCTGCTCACTTGCAGCCGCCCCCTGGCTTTCCCCCCCTCAGCAACTGCTTAGCAGCTGTCCATGGGGAGAGTGGGCAGGGGGAGTAGGGAGGTTAAGGAGCTGCCAGGCAACTATATGGGTTGTGCAGACCCGTTCCAGGCACACTGGGAGCTGCCAGGCCCACCCACCCCTATCCCATGGCTGTCTGGCTGCTCCCTACCCACCCAGTCCCCTCTTCCCATGGCTGTCCCTTTCCCTGGGAGGAGTTACAGAGCAGTCATTGGGACCAGCAAGGGTAGCTTGGTGGGGAAGGGAGCCTGGGATCAGACAGGAAGGGTGAATCCCCACTCCCTGTTACTCAGCACCAGCCCCAGTGCCAGCCAGATGGAGCCTGTAGCACAGTTCCAGCCCCAGTACCCCCTTCCCACAGCCACTGCCCACCTTCTCCTGAGGAGAGCTGGCAGGCAGCCATGGGGGCATGGCAGGGGCAGCACGGGCTTGATCTAGGTATGCAGGTTGCTGCTGAGCCCACCCATCTCCCATGCTGCAGCTCCCCGGCAGCTCCCCACCCAACTACTCTAACTCTTAGCGCTTCTTTATGCCTGCATTTTAAAGGCCTTTAATATGATTTAATTGTAATGTGTAACCTCACTCTTTGTGAAGACTTGAACTGGTATTGGCAGTTCTCAAAGGACCAGTTCTGTTAATCACTCAGAAGTTTGGATTCATTGCCAAACTTCTTGCATTTGCAAAAATTGTATTAGTAAGAACATAAGTGCTGTCACTGGATCAGAACAATGGTCCATCTAGCCCAGTACCACAACAGTGGCAGGGGTAGGTGCTGTAGAGGGAGATCCTATGGCGGTACATCTAGGGTGATCTATCCCCTGTTTAGTACCCCCCATCATCATTGATTTAGGAATGCTAGAAGATACATCATAATGCAGTCTTAGTAATCTTGTGAAAGATGTCTCTGACATTTATGCTTCTGATAAAGCTACAAATACAGTAAACTGCCTCAAAATTTGTCTTTTGTCAATTTTTCTTTTCACTGGGTCTAAATAGTTTAAAGGTGCATGAAACTCAAAGAGTAATTGTGATGATGGGGAAGGACAAGAGAAGTAGTCATTTATTCCAAATTTAAAGATTTAGTCCTGGGGTTTTTTTCTGTTCAAACAAAGCATCTCAGCCTTCTGGATGTAATCAACGTCAAGGAATCCCTTTAGGTTAGCCTTGGCTAAACTCTTTTGTGACACTCATTTTCTATTGTTACCTTTACCTAAGTTGCTCACCATGTGCTACACTCAGAATTCCCCTTCAGTGCTGTCAGTGTATGACTATGTAGAAATCCCGTTGTTCAGGATACTTTCTTCAATGGGTTTAACCACTTTAGGGCTAATCTAGTTCAGACTGCTAGATAACTTTCAACAGTAAACTACAGACTAGTCTTTTTCTTTCCTTATTACATCCAGTGTTTTCTTCCTTAGTATGAAAACTTTTACACAGTGTTAGGCAAAGTTAAAACATGTCATTGCTTTTCTCTCTTCCAAATATAACAACTTTAATCCCTTTTTTTTTTCCTCAGACAGAAATCTGGTTGTTTATTAAATGTCAACTTTTTTGTGTATTTTCTGCTGCAGCTTTTTGCACTGGCCGAGAGTCTGGGAGGATACGAAAGCCTAGCAGAGCACCCGTAAGTCATTCTGCATCTGTTAGAAGCAATTCTTACCATTTGTATTACACACTGTAAGGAAACAAAATAGCTGCTATTGAATTTTATGGCCATTTTGAAAACTTACAAAAGTTCCAGTGTTTCATTTTGTGCCTAAGTTCCATGGAGTTAACATTTTATATAGTGTAACTTTCTTATAGTCAAGAAATGGGGGGAAAAATAAGATAAGGCAAAGACTTTTCTGGTGCAGGTGAGAGTTAAATTCTTTATTCCCATTCAGTCAAAATAGAGGTGAAGTGACCTGGTTCTGCCAAGGGAAGATTCTACCACAGGGCTGATTTCTGAGGACACTTTTGTAAGCCTTGGTTATGCTGGGAGTTAGGGCATAAAACAGAAAAAGAGTGACACAGTTCAGAACCAGCTGTTCTTCCCTCCATTATTCTGCTTCCTTCTCTCCAATATTTTGCTGTACCCCCTCTAGGTCTTAGGTCTTACGCATTTACTTCTTTGGGGTGAGTCCTGCATTTAGATCAAATCCTGGATATATCAACCATGATTGCTCAGCAGGTCCAACTGCATTCAGCTGTCTGCAGTTTTTCCTTGTAGGTGCTGTGACCAATGGCAGTACAGTGATTCTAGTAGGAACACAGCATGGCATAAGATAAAGAAGATTTTTTTATCTGTCTTATCAGAAGTGAATTGTTGATAGACCTGAAAGCACAAACACAGAGTACAACCCGGTCAAGATAAAGTACTCAAGTTATTACCTGAAGCTGCAAATGCATCACTAGGGAGAATAAGGGTTGTGTCAGTGTAGAGATTATGTGCAGTAGAATAGCCTAAAGGGGAGGTAGCCCTTGGAGCCTGTAGTAACTAACATGGACCTTCAGGGCTCAGGAGAATGGTAAGGATGGGAATAATGCAAAGGTGCTCGAAGCTGTCTTAGCCTTCTCTCCTTTGGGGGGCAAGTTCTATACTAGCCTTTTGAGAGTTTCACCCAAAAAGTCTTCAGTCTCGTCTTCTTTTATCTTGAACTTCTCAACTAGATTAGTAAAATGGTGGGCAGAGTCAAAGAAAGAATATGATCTTCATTGTACCATTGTCTCATGGTGACTTTTGGCAGTAGCAATTGGATCAACTAGACATTTTAGATCAGGGGGGTCAACTTTTTCGGGCAGAGTGTCAAAAACACCTGCAACCTTGACTTGTAAGATGTTGGCATGTCAGGGGCAGAAGGTGGGGAAGTTGCAAAGGGTCTGAACCTTGTTGTAGTAACACAGCCCTGGCCCCTTACCTGAGGTGCAAGTGCCAAGCAAAAATGCCTTCATGTGCCATGCTCTGGCATGAGTGTCAGGGATTGCCTACCCCTGTTATCCCCAGAAATGTTTTCCAGTACTCTCCACATTCTTGTTAATGGCTTTTTGTGCCTCACTGTATGGTGTTCTGGTTTGTTTTAAGAGTGAACCTGAAACTGAAATAGAATAATGGATCAGATAATGATGCTGTACAAGATATGCTGTACAAGATAAACTTAACTGTACTTATTCTTCATTCTTAGTACTGTACTGCTATTCTAATTGCTTACACAAGGGGGCATAGTTGGCACACTAAACTAAATTGCACCTGTTGTTCATATTTAGTTAAGTTTGTTGGGTATATAACAATATTTCATTGCTTATGCCCAGTATGGTCTGACCTAAGCTATAGATTTACAAATTAAAATAGCCATTACACTTCTGAGATCTGTACCCCTCTGCTTAGACTACAGAATCATTATAGCCAGCAATGAAAATAAACTTTATTTTGTTGTACTGATTTCTAGCCACTCTGTACATCCTATTGGTAATAACCAATTTTTCCCCAAGCAGACAATAAGCAACATATTTTTTTTAAAAATTAAATATGGAAATTTTCATTTAAATTTGTTTTTTAAATTATATTTGCAAAATGACAACCAGTGTTAATGGTTTTTTATAATTTATCAGAACCATTTATAACAGTAAGCAACTATTATTTGTTGCTGAAGTTTTAAAGGAGGTCAAACCACTGAATGGATGAGCGTGTGGAATCAGAGTTTGTTAAAATACTGGTACTAATTTGACCTTTGACCATAGTGTTCTTTTCTGTATGTACACAGACCATTATTTTCTCCAGTTCAAGTTAGCTCATTCTAACTTGACTGAGAGTTGAAAAAGTATGAAAATGTTTGTTATCCTAAATGATGAATAAATGCTATGCTTAAGAGAATAAGATCCACTAGTTCTAAAATCTTGAAGGACCTGGTAACTCTCAGTTAAGTTTATTACTTAGAGAAATTGCCCCCTTTGTTTAATTAAACTGTTTTAAATATAAAATATCTTTTCACATACTTTTATTTCTTACACAATCAGGATGTTTAAGGTAGTTGTATTTAAGTCATAGGTATTACATTCTGTTTGTACATTTTTATTTCGTTCCAATTTCTGTCCAAATAAACCTTGACACCTATCTTAAGTTAAAAAAAATCCTCATCATCTAGTAAAAAAGAAACGTCTTTCATCATTTCCTAATGTTAAAAAAAATTAAAAATAATAATCTGAGTAAATGTTAAATATGTAGTAACTTAAAAAATTGTATAGATACACTGTGTCCTAGCAAGAAGTGCTGAATTTTAATGTAAAGACTCTGAGTACAAATCTGCAAGTTTTAATGATTACCAGTTACTGAAAATAAACTTGTCTTGAGAACAAGAACTGAAAAGAAAAAAAAAGGAAACAAGATTAAAATAAATGTTTAATTAAAATTTCCTGCTTATTGATTTAATGCATTAGAATCACTTCCTCGCTAAGTAAGAGGAGTATTTGGATCTACTACGTTTAACATTCTACCAGTTTTTACAGTACAGCAGAAGCTACCTTTTGAATAGATAGCTTTTTAAAGACAAACCTTCATCAAATATTACCCCCTTTGAATTTCTCAAATACATTTTTTGAAAGAAAACTGAGACATCATAATTTCTTATGTAGTATTATATTTTTTCTATGTAATAATAAAAAGGGTATTGGAAGAAATATGTTTAGGCCCTATTGCTTAAAAAAGAGGTAAAATTCTAAAATAATATTTTTTACCGGACATTTATCAGTCAGAAAATATTGTGCCAGCTCATCTGATGCTGGTAATCATTGACTTCGTTGGAGCCACACAGGTTTACATTAGCTGAAGATCTTGATTTATGATTAAGATTAAGTAGAGAATATTGCAAAATTTGCTGTAGAGTCACTATGACTTTTCTTAATTCTATTAACGTAACAGATAACTGATTTGTCTGGTCTTTATGAAGCAAGATTTAAATAGAAAGACTGTTCTTGTCTTTTAGGGCTGTCATGACTCATGCTGCAGTTTCTAAAGAGGATAGAGAAGCTCTTGGAATCACTGATACTTTAATTCGTTTATCAATTGGTTTGGAGGATAAAGAAGATCTACTAGAAGATCTGGATCAAGCTTTGAAAGCAGCAGTAAGTCATGCATCAGAGCTTTCTGAAAGTTAAAAAAAAAAATCCCTTCCACCTTATTTGTGAAATAAAGTTACTCTGTCAGGCCCCCTCTACAGGTAAAGATGCAATGGGATCTAATGTGCAATGCACATAATCACACCTCCTGCCATGCCTCATGTGTGGCAGGAGGCATGATTATAGAATTGCACATTAGCTTCTATTGCACATTACCTGATCCTGGCCCCCCTCCTGTACTGACAAGAAGCAAGTATCCATGACTGGGAGCCCCCTCAGCCATGATCTTCCAACTCTGAAGGTACGTGAAGACTAGGAGATTAAGGCCAGCACCAGGGTTTCCATGCACCACCTGAAGCTGGGAGATTGCAGCTGGTGTGCTCTTCCAACCCCTGGGGCTTCATGCACTAGGTTCCAGCACCAGGAGATGCACTTCCTGGAACCAGAACTTGTAGCTGTGGGACTCTAGGTCTCAGCAGATATGGGGTGCTGCCAGGACCCAGAGATGGTAGCTGTTGGGACTGAGACTCCTCTTAATTGTGGGACTCCCAGCCTCCATTGAGCATGGTGCACCCCTGAGGCTAGGAGTCTTGCCAACAACAGGGGAGACCCTGCTACACTTGCAAATTAAAGCTTTGTAGCTACCAGCTGTAAAGTTAATATACATTTTTTAGGTCCAAATTTAAAGCTAGTTGGAGTTTTCTATGGCATGATAAGTACTTTGCATGGGTAGCTGTTCTTAAGGTAATGGTGCAGTTAACCAGTTAGTTATGTGATAGCTGTAACATGTAGAGAGGGCCTCAGATAATTAAAAAGTATAGCAGGTGTTTAGCACTGTCCTACTGTCTCTCATTCACTTATTGCATTCAATGTATTTTAAAAATGATGAACTTTGGTTTTAAATGCTGATTGGCATTTTCCAAACAATACGGTTGTCCACTTTTGCCATTTAAAAATGTTGTATATGTTGATTTCTAATGCATATATGTGGATTTCTTAGACTCTGACAATAACAGAACTGACAGGTGTGGTCATCTGGTGACTGGTGATGGATCGATAGAGTGTTGGCAGTGGAATGTGGAACAGAATTGTAGGGGTGCAGGTTGTAGCCATGTTGGTCTAAGGACATAGGCAGACAAGGTTCCTTGGGTGAATTTGATATCTTTTATTAGACCAACCCAAATAGTTGGAGAATAGTT
>JAGPOW010001543.1:2836634-2848015 GCA_030014935.1 Caiman crocodilus | reverse complement strand
TAGGCCTTATGAGGAGCGTCTGAGGGACCTGAACCTGTTCAGCCTCAGTAAATGGAGGCTGAGGGGGGACCTGGTGGCAGCCTATAAACTGCTGAGAGGGGATCAGCAGGAAATAGGGCAGGTTCTTTTTTCCAGGGCACCACCAGGGGTAACTAGGACCAATGGTCACAAGTTACTGGAGAGCAGGTTTAGGTTAGACATTAGGAAACACTACTTCACTGTTAGGATGGCTAGGATGTGGAACCAGCTTCCTAGGGAAGTTGTTCTTGCTCCTTCCTTGGGCATCTTTAAGAGTAGATTAGATAGGTACTTGGCCGGGGTCCTGTGACCCTGGTACTCGTTCCTGCCATTGGCAGGGAGTTAGACTAGATGGCCTGCTTTAGGGCCCTTCTGACCCTAGATTCTATGATCTTAGTTAATCACATCTTAAGTAGTAACCTGGCCACACTTTCATGTAGTTAGTGGCATGATGACAGGAAATAAGCTGAAGTTATTACAAAATGTATGTGTAATCATTTTGGGCTGGTTCCTATCACACCTTAAATTGAACATGTAGTGAGTGCTGATCAGCTTACTGGTGCTCTGAGCCAGCTGCAGTGGGTACCCGGCTTGCTATTTGCTGGTGCAGGAGGATCCTGGGCTCATGAGCTCGAGTTCTCCCAGTACTAGCTATAGAATGCGATTGGGATCTGATCCCAAGTCCTACAGTTGTGCCTCCTACAGTGCACATCTAGCATGGCAGGAGGCACAATAGTTAAGATTGCAGATTAGATCCCACCTCTGTCAGGGTCCTCTGTTACAACACAGGCACATCAGGACAGAATACTATGCTTGGACAGTTCTCTGCTACTACACTGGATATCTCTCTCCTCTTGTCCTTCAAGAACGGACAGATGTTTCTCTCCTTTTGTCTGTTAAGGACAGCTGACCTTCTAATAGTTGGATTCTATACATGAAAAATTATAATCAATTTATAATTTTTATGTAAAGAATCTGACTATTGGAGGGCTGTCTTGAATTTGAAGATGTCTTGGATTCAGAGAGATGTGATAATTAGTTAATGGCACCATAACTTTAGTATGTCTAGGAGTTGATTTCTGAAGGATGTTGAGCACCAACAACACGGATTTCAGCAGAAGTTCAGAATATTCAACCTTCTTCAGAATCAGGTTAATAATTAGTTTTTGTAGGCCTGGACCAGAACATTTAAGTGAGTGGAAAGACTTCTATGGATTAACTTCTCTATGGGCCTGAACTGATCCAAAGTCTGTTTAAGTAGCCTGCTTAAGGTAATACAAGTCCAGTAGCAGCATGGACAGGACCAGACTTGATAGCACTGCTTTACATCTTGTACCCTGTGTTCACTGCACCATGATAGATAGATAGATAGATAGATAGATAGATAGATATCTATCTATATAGACAAATAGATAGATCTGAGCTGTTGGACTGTTCGAACTGTTGGAATGGATTTATAGTGATATTGCATTGCTTTAAAACAAACATATTCTCTCTAAAATAAGCATGCTGTATGTGGCAATTTGAAAAAATCAGCCAAAATTAAAATATTTCTATTTCTAACAGCAGGCAAGCAACTGTGAGATCATTTGCAGGTGTCAGAGGGAAGGTATAAATAATATAATGCAATGGAATGTATAAATAATGCAATGGAAATATGTGGCCAACATATCTTCTGTGCTAAAATAAATAGCTTTGTAACAGCGAGCGGACACAATATGATTATGTTGTTCATGTTTTCTGTTACTACAGTTCCCAGAGTACACTGTTCGCAACTAGTCATCAGAAGTCGGAACACCACACAGCTAAAATACCCAGAGAAGATTAAACGAAAAGCCAAACTGCTGATGAGTTTCTTCAGATTTGCCTTGAAAATTGAACCCTATCTTAACTGCCTAGATTTAATTAAGGTTTTTATTTGTGCCTTTAGCCTCACTTTCCAAAGGGATTCAATAAGGGTTATGTACTAGTGCACAAAACTACTTTCAGAGGTGTTATCCTCATGTGATGTTATCATCCTTTGCTCTTGTGACTTGGCTATACTACTTTCAGAGTAGTGGTGGTGCTGAGGGCAGCTGTGATGTACACCCAGGAATAAGGTCTCTCTCCCAGTGGAGGTTAAAAGCTGGTGTTTATTATGCTGTATGTGATAAATGTTTATCATGCTAGAGGATGCTGCTTTCCTGCTGGTGCATCCTTTTTCTTTCTTTTACCAGAATTCTGCAGGGTTTTCTTGTTTTTTTTTATCATCACATTTATCTTTAACCCTGAAGGTATATTTGGAATAGTGCTTGCTCTAACTCAGATTCTTTTGAATGACAACCTCAAATGCGGTTTGACTTTACTTTTCTTTCCTCTAGATATTTTGTGCAATATTAAAAATGAAGCAAAATCAGATACCTTATTCTGCAGTGTAAATTTCTGCAGATGACCTAGTGGCATTTTTGTAAGTTTACTTCATTTTGTTTAAACACTTTAGTTGATATTTTGAAAATTCCATTATGCATTTAATTATAAGGACTGGGTTTTCTTCTGGTTCTGTAGATAATTTTATGAGCCTGAGTCCTATATTTGAAATTGAAAGCAAAAGGGATTGGTTAAAACACCTATTTTAAATTCTCTCATGAATTAAAATGAAATGTATTACAATTTGTTATACAACTGATGATTTTGATATAAGAAAATGGGTTTGTTTTTAAACTGTCAACTTCTACTTACATGAAGGTATATGTTCACATGAATAAAGGTTTCCTGCATTGGGTCCATTGTTTGAAATGTGTAGATTTTAGGAGGTATGTGTGCTCAAATATCATTTACTCTCTTAAAATAGATACTGAAACAAGAGTTCAGATCCATAGTTATAACTGAAAAGCTGAATTTTGAACACCCTTCAATATAAGTAGTCCAGTAAAGACACAGACAGGTTGCATTGATAAAGTAACAGCATTGAGTCTGAAATTTTCAATGGAACATTTTTCCCTGAGAAAATACTTGTCTTAATTCTTCCTTTGTCAATCTGGAATTCATGTTATTGCATATTTGAATTCCTAAGGTAGATAGTGAAGGGAAAAATGGGGCATTAATCGCAAACATATTGGCGTTTTTAAAAGTGTAGCGCTCTCAAACCTAAAGACATACAGATGCCCCATTTTAGTAAATAAGGGGTATTTAATCAATTTAGTTCTTTGGCCTTTTAAAACCCTATCACTTTTTATTTGCAATCCAGAATTGGATTACAGTGTTCTCTGTGTATTGTAACTGGAATGTTTTAGTGAATAAGGCAGACATCAAAACCAGCTGTGTGAAGTGTTTTTTTTGTAAATAGCTTTAACCCATTGCTACTAATAACAATCTAAAAATGAATATGGGATGCTCTGCTCCCATTTCTTTTTTTAGAATAATTCTGGCACCTGAGTTTTCATTATGGTTGGACAAACTAAGGGGATTAGAATGAAGAAATTAAGATATTAGATAAAACTGGAAGGGTTTGTTTTCTATGTGTTCCCAAATACTGAATTGTGAAGATGCATGAAACATGGTAAGCTTTACTGGCAGATTTGATTGTAGAAGATAGTTGATATTTTTTAAGTAAAAGTCTAAACAGCCCATGCACCATGATTTAGCAAACAGACACAAAAATATTTTTAAGGCTTGTGAAGGAATTACGGAAAACATACTTATCACTTTGAGGCAGTATTCCTGGTTATAATCCATCTAAATTGCCTGTGGTATCTCAAGAGGTCGGGGAAGTACAGACTCTTCCTACTGCAAACACTTCAAACTTCATTTCCTGAAGTGTAAATACTTTGTTGTCAAAGCACAATGGCATACCAGAAGGGAATGGAGATGAAAGAAAATAAAATACTTCATTCATTCATCTCTGCAAAAAGGTGCTATAGCAGATTCTTTCACAATTTACTTTATTTCTTGTAAGGGCAATTTTGAAGATGGTTAAGGAATAATTACATTTTTTGTTGGTGGTGGTAATGGGGAGAGAGGCAGGCATAGAAAGGTTAATATCAATTTAAAAAAAAACAAAAAACAAAACCAAAACATTTCCATGCCTCTGCTCAGCTCCTACAGCCTAGAATTTTACTCTCTAGAAGCACATCCAGACGAGCCCACACGTGCCTCTTGCGGGACCTCAAACCCCTTGGAGATGTGCAGGAAGGGGAACTGCTTTGGTGCTGGCACTAAAATAAATGCGTTTGTCAGGTTTGCTGCTGTTTTGACACACCAAGTCCTCTTTCCCTAGCTGTACCCATTACATGCTGGGATGTGGTGACAGCATCTTGCTTTGGCTCCTGGGGCATGAGTTTTGAGCCTTTTCCTTCACTCCCTCCACTCTCCCCTCTTCTTCCCCAGACTTGTATAATTGGACTGATTTGGTGTAATATTTGGTACATGAGTCATTGTGACCGGTCATCACTCTAGGCTGCCCTCAATGTGCCCCCCACACCTGTCTTTGGGCAACTGCCCGCCTTGTCTCACCTGCCACATCTTTGATGTTAATTAATTAGTGGGAGGCTGCCCTTCTACTGCCCCCCCCCTACTAGGGGGCACTGTCTACAGCTTCTTTCTTCCCAGTACTGCAGCCCAAGCCTTGCAGATGTCACCTTGGTCTTGCCCATCAGGGCCCCTCTCCATTCTCTCTGGGCCGTCTCACGTGTTGTCCCCTTTCTGGACTCTACATGCCCACACTGGGGCTCCTCAATAAGACTCTCCCCTCTTTGGGCTCACCTCGCCCACACTGGGCTTCTCAATATGCTGCCCCCTGTCGAGGGCCTTGATATTGTCCCCTCCTTGAGGCAGACTGTGCCCAACGTGGGCTCCTTAATAAATGCAGCCCCCTATCGGGCTCCCAATGCCCGAACTTGGGCTCCTCAATGTTGCACTCCCCTATCTGGGCTCGCCGTGCCCCTACAGAGCTTCTCAGTGTGGCACCCCCCCTCTCTGGGCTTGCCATAATACTGCCCCCTCTCTGGGGCTTGCTATGCCCAAACTTGGGCCTCTCAATAAGGTGCCCCCCCCCGGGGCCTTCCACAATGCTTCCCCCTTTCCTGGGGCTTACTGTGCCCAACTTGGACTTCCTACCAAATGCCCCCTCTCTGGGGCTGGGGTCCATGCATCCCTCTGTTGCTGTGCCCTCCCTGGCGCTCAACTGCGCCCTCCCTGGCGCTAGGGCCCCACACCCTGTGGGCCCCTTCCAACCCCTTATAGCCTCACCCAAACCACCGGTATCATACATAACAACAGAACAAACACAAGCCTCCTGGCTATAACTTAACTCAAAGCCGCCCAGCTACAACAACATTGCTTCCAGGACCCAGAGCCACCATCCTTCAGTTTGCAGAGCTCCAGCCTCTCTGGCTGCTAGCAAGGAACTGCCTCTGGTCTCAGTTCATGGGCTTTATAAGGGCCAGGCCCTGCCCCCTCTGGTCAGCTGACCTTCCCTGGTTGCCCCAGCAACCCCCAGCTGTGCTCCTTAGTCACTGCTAGGGCTCCTTCCTTAGCAGTTTTCTCCTCTTCAGGCACAGAGCACCAGAGTGCCCTATGACAGTCATTTGGTGAATAGTCAGGTGGCTGGACATTATACTAGCTACATACCTTCAATGTGTGTCCTTGGCAATAGGAATGCGTCTGCCATAATCACTTGAGCCAAAGAGACTCATTAGGGCTGTGTGAATTTCACCAGCTGCTTCGTTTCAACACTCTTTTGACTCATTTTGAGGTCAAAATAGCAAAATCAAAACAAAAAGGGTGTCAAAACAGCCTCGAAACAAAACGAAGCTAGTCAAAACGTTTAGAAAGTTTAAACTTTTCAACCATAGTGCTGGGGATGGAACCCAATCTAAGATTTGCATCCAGCTCACTCCCACCAAAAGACGAATGTGTGTTCTGTTTGCTACTGATCTAAACTATGCTGTTTACAGAAAACAGTGTAACTTTGATTCTGCCTCAAGCTTTTTGAATGTCTGTACCTAACCAAGATGATGTGCTAAAATAGTATAAAACTCTCCATTACAGCAGCATTATTTCTAGGGTACCTATTGCTGTAGCACATAAGTAATAACTTCTGCCTTCCTTCCTGTTTCCTATCCTCTGGAATAGTAGAGGAAACTTATCAAAAGTATGACATTCTTGCCAGGTAAATTATTATTCTGCCTTTCTCTCTAGACAACATTATTGAAACCTGTCAGACAGTATGAAGAAGTGTCAACCCAGAGTCTCTCTTCTGGAAAACTTTAAAGACAAAATGCAAAAAAGGGGGAAAGGAAATAAGTATAATGAAGTGTTTTGCATTAATTTCAGTTTTAAGTTATATTTGTACAAACCTATCCACAACTACCCCTCTCTGTTGCTATTATACATTTTGCTTTTCATATTTTGCTATATGTTCTTTCTAGTCCACAAAAATTCTTCCTTGCATATAAATATATATGTATATATGCATTCGTGCATCCAGGGGAGATATTGCTGCATGGATAGAACCTTCCCAGAATCCCACTGAATTTCCTTGTGCCAAATGCTGGTGAATAGTGTCTGCCTTTTTTTTTTGGTAATTGCGGGCTGGGCCTGTAAATTTCAGTAGTATTTCTTTGCTTACTATAAAAATCCAACACACACACACACATGTGTGTGTGTATATGTGTGTGTGTATATATAGTGTGTGTGTAGTATGTATGCATGTATGTAATGTGTATGTAAATATATATGCATATATGTATGTAAATATGTATTTATATGTACATACCTGCAGTAGTCCTTGCTTTCTTGCTTATTATAAAAACCAGAATCATCATATATATTTGATATGCCAAGGAAGAAGGTAGGCTATATATCATGTATACATATCATATATACATATGTATATATTTCCTTGGCACATCATACTTATATAACCTACCCCCTTCCTCAGCATATCATATATATATATTTTATAGTAAGCAAGCAACAACTACTGCAAGTATGTGATATATCTCTCTATATACATACATATAAAAGATATCACCTCTACCAGGAGCCCAGATTGCTTTTTCCTCTGGAATACAGGCAATAGAAGAAACTTTTCAGCAGCCAGCTGATTATTGATAGCCTACCCCTTTCCTCTGCAAACAGAGGGCAGGCTGTCAAGGATCATGCTCCCCTCGGGACATAGGGGAGAGGAACCTAAGGAGCAGCCCCCGGTCACCACCTGGCTGGAGAACTCACCGTGGCGGTGACTTAGTAGCTCCCCGCCCAAGGGAATGGAACACCTGGACACCCCCCCAGTGCTGTTATGAAATGGGGTATAGCCTGTCCATACCCTCAGTAACGCCAGTTATTATGAACTGTTAGTATAGTGTTAATGCCATAAAGCCAAATTATGAAACAGGATCCCAGGGCACCAAATGCTGTAAAACAGGGCTGTCCAACTAGCAGGGTGCAGGAAGTCTGTAAGAAGTTACACTGTGGCCCCTGGGCTCTTGCCTAGCCTGCTCCCCGCCCACCTCTGGCTTCAAGGGCAGCCTAAGCCTCTGGCCTCCCCCTCCTCCCTCCAGCTTTTGCTGCCTGTCCTTATCCAGGAGGCTGCACCACAACAGCTGGCAGAGGGTAGATTCAGACTAGACATCAGGAGGCGCTACTTCACTGTCAAGGCGGCTAGGATCTGGAACCAACTTCCAGGAGAAGTGGTGCTGGATCCTACCCTGGGGTCTTTAAGAGGAGGCTAGATGAACACCTTGCCAGGGTCATTTGACCCCAGTACTCTTTCCTGCCATGGCAGGGGATCGGACTTGATGATCTGCTCAAGTCCTTTCCGACCCAACCAACTATGAAACTGAAACATGGGCAGGGAAGCTGAGGGTGAGCCTGGAGTCACACAGGTGCACAATGCAATGGGGGAGAGGGGCCAGGCCTCTGCACAGCAGGGCACCTATGGCTCACCCTGATGTGGCCTGAGGGTGTGCAGCCCCCACTGGTACGGCCCACAGAGCATTCTTCCTCCAGCCGCTTAAAAGCTGGACAGCCCTGTGGTAAAATATGCAACAAAAGGATGATGCCTTCCCCAAAGAACTCATAATTTAAGGTCCCAATCCTGTAAGCACTTACAGATTGCTTTAGTATTCCTACCACGCATATTTTTTCTATTTCCACATCATTTGTGTTAGTCAAGTTAAGCACATACATAAAGATTTGTATTTATGTCTGCATAAGGATACAAGGCATCTCACTTTCTTCTGCTAAGCAAAATATCCAGTGCTTCAGCAGAGTTGAAATAAAATGCTTATTGTGTGTTTTAGGTTGAAATGTGCTTCACAATTTTGAGAGCTTTGCCTGCAGGCCAGTGTTTATTAAATCGAACTCCTCTAAATCATCAGCTTGAGAGAGTCCAGAGAAGAGCGATCTGTATGATCAGAGACGTGCATGCACAGCAAGCTATGTGAGGATAGGCTGAGGGACCTGGGACCCTTCAGCCTGAAAAAAGAGAAAACTGAGAGGGGATGTGGTAGCAGCTTACCGCTACACTAGGGGAGCACATCAAGGGCTTGGTGAACAGTTGTTCACCAGGGCACCGTTGGGGAAAATCAGGATTAATGTCTACAAACTTCTGGAAGACCGTTTCACACTCAACATTAGGAAAAATGTCTTCATAGTCAGGATGCCCAGACTGTGGAATAAGCTTCCTCCGGAGGTGGTGCAATCATCTACCCTGGCAATCTTCAAAAGAAGACTGGACAGTCATCTCGCTGGGGTCACTTGACCCCCAGTTACCTTCCTATCTAATGCAGGGGAGCTGGACATGATGATCTTTCAAGGTCCCTTCCAGTCTTACAATCTATGAATTTGTGTACCTGTTAAATACCTTGAGAGAAGGGTAATTCCAAGAAGCAGTTAGATTAGGTCTGTTTTTAAATAAGGAGGCCTGTGGGTAAAGATAAAAATAGTCAAATCTTTCAAAGCACACTGGAATACAAAGAAGGGAAAGCATTATACATCCTGCTGTGTGTGTGTTGTAGTTAGCAGTGTGTGAACCTTTAAAATTAGCAACTTGGTTTGTAGTGCTACAGGAGGGCAGGTCTGTCTTTAACAAGTCCTTGCAACGGACCATGAAATCTTATTACAATGTATAGCATTTAATGTAGGTAATGTTAGTACAATGTGTACTAACAGTGGGAATTTGTATTAACTGCTCTGAAGCAAAGCATTTAGAAAATTCTATAAAGATCCCTCAAGGTCTTCCAAACTATATGGCTTATACGGTGTACTTTTCTGTTAATATTATATAAATGCAACTTTTGCTTTAACCTTCACCAGTTGTAACATATCCGGTTTGTCTGTTTGTAAATTACCCAGCCAGCAGCCTATTTATGAATTTAACTTTCAGCTTTAGTATGATGTTTACAAAAACATCTTGCTAGAAAAGTGTTCACCATTTAGGTTGATTAAGTTATAGCTAACTTTCTCTATGGTTGAATTGAAATGGTGGAGCTTAGAACCTGACTTCTAAAATGCAACTGGGCAACTATGGGGCCAACTTTCAAAAGTAAGGAATCTGATCTCTGTTTCCCTACAGTTCCTAGAGCATCAGGCAGTCATTTTTGTCCAGATTAAAGCAAACTATCCGATTATTTGTTTTAATTCTACAGTTTGTTTCCTAGTACTGAGGATGGTATTAATTTAAAGTATATTATAATTTTGTATAGTGGCTGCAAAACATGACAGACCTTTTATTGTTTCTATAGTAGTAAGGGTTAACTCCCTTCCTGAGAGCTAACATGATGACATTGACAGGAAGTTGTCAGCCATCTTTGGGTATGTGTGTGTGTGTTGTTGCAATAAAGACTTTTTGAAAGCAAAAAGTCTCCCTGCCTTTTCCTGAGCTATGAGATAGCACATGGTGTCAGAAGTGGCTGAATCCTGCCAGAAACAGGAATGCAAATGCCAGTCAGCAATCGGTTGATTCTCAAATGACAGACCAAGCTTCAGCAGCAGCTGAGTCCAGCTCTGGGCAGAGGCTGGCTACAGAGACAGTGCAGACAGTTAAAGTTACACCACCAGAATGGTTTGATTTCCAATCTCCTGGAATATGGCTTAGAGGGATCATATATTATTACCACTTCAGGGAAGTGTCAGGTCTGGACAAAATGTCTGAGCCTTACCAAATAAGGATTCTCATCTACTCAAAGGGGGATCAGGGCGATGAAATTCTGATGGCACTGCCCCTTTCAAATGCAGAAAAAAACCCACATCCTAATGTGGTAGAGGCACTATCTGAACATTTTTTTGGTTAAGGAAATGTGATTTATGAATGAACTAGAGTCATTCTCCATAAACAGGAGTCTTTAAAACCTGTGGACAGCTTTATCACATCTTTGGATACATTGGCCAATATGGGGAGCACAAGGAAGAACTAGTTAGGGCCTGCTTAGTTGTGGGTCTTCACGATGGAGAACTTTCATGAAGACTACGTTTGGACCCTGATTTAACAGTTCAGAAGGCTGTCACACAAGCCTGCCGATTAGAGTAGTTAAGTAAGAACAAAGGGAAATCGGAAGCAATTCCAAACCCTATCAGACATCAGTTAATATCACAGTATCATAGTACTTAGAGTCGGAAGGGACCTAAACAGATCATCAGGTCCAACACCCTGCCCCAGGCAGGAATGGGTGCCAAGGTCATATCACCCCGGCCAAATATCTGACGAGCCTCCTCTTGAAGACCCCCATATGGATGCAAGGCACACTTTTAAGAAACTACAACCAAAAATAAATAGAATTGTTGTGAACAACAGGAGTGGTCCCCCAGCATTCACAGCAACAACCAAGTAGGAAATGGTCCCAGTGCAGCACGTGTGGTAAAATCCCTGGACATGGCTATGCTAAGTATCCTGCTAAGGAAGAGATATATCGACAATGTAAGAAGAAAGGTCACTACACTTAGATCAACTACAGGAGTCCATGAAGGTCACAGAACAGGAATTAGCAAATTGTATTATATTATTAGAAGAACTTAGAGTCTTCATCAGATCCAGAAATAGAGCTCAGTGGACAGTCATTTCCTTTTAAAATCGATACAGGAGTGGCAGTTTCAGCTATACCTGATACTACAGCCAACATAGGGATGGGATCCTCCTTCCTTCTGGTAGAAGGTTATGGGAATCAGGTGACATTACCCTTAAAGTACTGGGATCCTTCAACAGAAAAAATGACACTGAAGCAGGGGAACTATAGAATATAAGATATGCCTAAAATCTAATGCAGCTCCATATGCATTAACTATAGTGTCATAGTGTCATAGTATCTAGAGTCGGAAGGGACCTGGGCAGATCATCTAGTCCGACCCCCTGCCTTGGCAGGAAAGAGCACCGGGGTCAGATGACC
>JAGPOW010001543.1:2811322-2836534 GCA_030014935.1 Caiman crocodilus | reverse complement strand
CCCACTTACCTTCAGGGAATCAGCTGCTGCTCCTGCTGCCTCCTCAGCTGCTTCGCTCGCCGCTCGCTGCTCCTGCTCCTGACCGTCGATCCAAACGGCTATACAGAGACCCTTGTCACTAATGGACAAAATAAAAGAAGAAATAGCATGGATAGAAAAAAGGGTGTAATAAAAAAGATTGCAGAACCTGCCTCTTGGTGTTCTGGGATGGTGGCTGTACCAAAACCCAGTGGTAAGATTAGGATATGTGTTGACCTCACGCAGTTGAAAAATATGTGCACCAAAAAAGATGTAGACTTCCTTCAGTAGAACACACCTTGGTTCAAATTGCAGAAGCCAAGATCTTCACAAAATTGGATGCCAGAGTAGGATTCTGGCAGATTCCTCTACTTGTTGAATCATCCAAGCTAACAATTTTTACTTTTCCATTTGGACAGTCCCAATTTAAATGTTTATGTTTTGGGATCTCATCATCTCCTGAATTCTTTCAGCTTCTCATGTCACAGATATTGGGTGGCCTAGAAGGTGTTCTTGGTCATGCTGATGACATTTTGGTTTTTGGGACCACCAAGGCACAACATGATACAAGACTGGATGCAGCACTTTGAAACTCCAAAAAGCTAGAGTTACGCTTTATGAAAAGTGCACTTTTGCTACTTCTCAGCTCATGGTTGTGTGACACAAGATTACACCACAAGGAATTCAACCAGATCCAGCAAAAGTTGCAGTTATTAAGAGGTTACCAGAACACAAGGAATTCACATAATTAAATACATTTTTAGGAGTGTTCACATATTTGGACCATGCGTGCCAAACCTATCAATAATAACAAAACCTTTAAGAGACCTTTTAAGTGACAAGAACATATGACTCTGGGGTCCACTACAACAGTTGGCCTTAAATGAGATCAAATTGATACTCAGCTCGTCCCTGATACTGGCCCAATATGATCTGACACAAGAAGCATATTGCACCAGACGCTTCATCCTATGGCCTTGAAGGAGTGTTACATCTATGTCAAGAAGTTGGACATTGGGTCCCTATTGCCTTTGTGTCAAGACCACTTGCTTCACCTAAAACTCGATATGCAAAAATAAAAAAGAAGCACTATTGATTACACGGAAGTGTGAGTGAATCAGAACTTTCTTCATTGGCTTCACTTTTACTTTACAAATTGGGCATTCCCCACTAGGAGACAAACTTCTCAATGAACTTCCACCAAGAATTCAGAGATTTCACCTCAAAATGCTGAAATTATTATACACCTACATTATTATACACGTTCCTAGCACAGTGTTATAGACAGTTGATACTCTTTCTAGGGCACTATTACAGGCACCGCTTTCTCTGGCAGAACTTCACTGCTTATGTGGACCTTACTGCAGAGAAGGATACCCATATCTGTTTAATTAAAAATAAGGCTCCAGGAAGCTCACGACTCTTTCTGTCAAAAGCTAAATGAGTATTGCTTAGAAGGATGGCCTCTAGTAATATTCAGACTGTGAGCTGGTGAGGTACCAAAAAGAGAAACTTAGTCTCCATGGTGTCAGGGATTTAGTCATGTTCCACAACAGAGTAGTGACTCTTTCTGCTCTATGCCGGGAGTTCGTAGAGAAGATAAATGAAGCTTGTCAGAGTACTACAAGATGTCAAGCTGGGCTTGTTAGACAGTTTGGTGGCCCTTTGTCAGTGATGATATTCAGAAGTGTGTGGCTAGTTGTACGGTTTGTGCTGAACACTGACTAGTCCCTGTAGAGCTGTGTTTTATCAGTGAATTACCAGATTATCCATGGCAGATGCTGGGTGCTGATTTATTGACTTGGAAAGGCTCTGATTACCTTGTTGTTATTGACTATTACTCCCTTTACTTGGAAATGGCAGTTATAGAACACGTAATTGAGAGAGTTATAACAGTGTTGAAGAGTATATCCACATGCCATGGCACACCATCAGTTTTAAGAACAGATAATGGTTCACAGTTTTCTGGAGCTGCATTTAAGCAATTTGCAGCCCAGTATGACTTTCAGCATATCACCACCAATTCACATTGCCCATGTAGTAATGGGGAAGCAGAAGGGGCCGTGAAGAATGAAGAATTTGCTTCAGAAGAATGAAGATCTCTATAAGGCTTATATACTGTTCAACAACATTAGAGCATGAGTGGAGGCCAGCTGAGTTGTTTATGAGTTGCTGACTCCATACAACTCTATCAATTACAATAGATGTCTTGGTTTCAAAACTTGTCAATGCACAGGAATTTCATGAGAGAGAGAAACAGATAAAGAACTGTCAGAGAATTATAAGACCAGGCATCAAGAAATGTACCTGTTCTTTCCTTGCAGCAGGAATTTTGGATTCCAAATGCAGGAATACAAGGCATTATCCAGGCTAGGGTGAGTACCCCTCATTCATATTGGGTGGAGATGCCTAGAGACCATCTCCATGGAAATTGAGAGCATCTCTGTCATATTCCACCTGTTTACTACACTAGGTCAGGACATGCATCAGTTCCACCAATAGACAAGATTTGTGAAAGGGGGATGGAGTAGTAAGGGTAAATTCCCTTCTTGAGGGTTGACATAATGACATCAACAAGGTGAGTGAACAGGGACAGCAAACAGGGCAGTTTGCAAGCAGCTCACAAGTCAGTTTGCTGCTTAGTTTGCTGTCCCCTGATCAAAAATGACTACAAGGCCCTGGGTGCAAGAATGAAAAGGATGGAGGCTCGGGTGGTGTTCTAAGTCCTTCCTGTCAAGGGGAAGGGCCTGGGCAGGGCTCTGCATTTATCAACACATAGCTGCACAGATAGTGTTGTCTGCAGGGCCTTGCTTCTTCAACCATGGAACATTATTCCAAGAAGAAGGATTGCTAGGAAGGGACAGGATTCACCTGAAGAAGAGAGGGAAGAGCATATTTGCAAACAGGCTCACTAACCTAGTGAGGAGAGCTTTAAAACAGGTTCACCAGGGGATGGAGACCAAAGCCCTGAGGTAAGGGGAGGAAGAAGATCTAGCAGGAGGGTGCAGCAGCAAAGGCCTTCTCACTCTGCCTGGGAAAGTGGGGCAATTAGCTAGTTACCTCAGGTGCCCACAAGAATATAAAAACCCTGGGAAACAAGCAAGATGAAGTGGAAGGCCACGCACAGTCCTGGAACTGCGACTTGATTGGAATAACAGAAACTTAGTGGGATAGCTTGCGTGACTGGAGCACTGTCATGGGTAGGTATAAACTGAGGTAGATGAGGCTTTCTTCAAGCAGCTAGTGCAAATCACAGGCCTTGTTTTTCATGGGGGACTTCAATCACCCTGACATCTACTGGGAGAGCAAGACAGTGCACAGCCAATTCAGGAAGTTTTTGGCAATCAGGAGAGGTTCTAGACAATTTGAAAAGGGCAAATATATAGTGCCTATCTTTAAGAAAGGGAAGAAGGATTATCCAGGGAACTACAGACCAGTCAACCTCACGTCAGTCCCATGATGGAGCAGGCTTTCAAGGAATCCATTTTTAGGCACTTGGAGGAGAAGAAGGTGATTGGTAGGGTTGTGCAAAGCTTTGGTCCCTGATTCGATTCAGCAGTAATTCAGCCTGATTTGGTGGCCAAGTCTCCAAATCTGAATTGAATTAGAGGACACTTTAATCTCTTTGAATCGAATCAGAACCCTCTGAATCAATTCTAACAGATTAGGCGATTTGGACCTAGACACAGCTTTAAATGTTTTTTCTATATACCTCTAGGTAGCAGGCAGCTCATGGATACTGTGATGCTGGGGCACATGGAGCATCCCACAGAAGTGCGGAGGGTTCCCCAGCATGCTCAGCCAGAGATCCAGAAGTGGACCAGAAGCACTGCTGGTCCACTTCCAGGTCCACATGGGAACATGCACCCTGAAGTACTTCTGGTCCACTTCCAGGTTCATTGCCCAGCAGATGGAGAGCAATTCCACCCCACTCCTGTGGGACACTCCATCCATCGCAGCATTCACAAACCACACTGGTACCTTGAAGTATGTAGAAAAAACTTTAAAAGTTGTGTCTATGTCCAAATCATTGCTTCTCCAAATCAGCATTGAATCTTCAGATTCAGCCGAATCGAATCAGGGACAATGATCCAAATCAATGAATCTAATCAATGTCTCTGATTTGGGCCAAATCCAAATCTGAATCAAATAGGGCCTGCTTCATACACCCCTAGTGATTAGGAACAATTCCATGCACTAGCACAGGATGAGGACCAGCTCTCTAAGCGGCAGTTCTGCAGAAAAGGACCTGGGGGTTACAATGGACAATAAGCTTAATATGAGACAAAGCTTGTCTTTGTCACCAAGGGCTAGGTACAGACAGTCAAAAAGCCTGAGGCTGAATTGATTCAGTCTTTGCAGGCTAGTCTAAAATGCACAGATTAAATTGAAACAGAAGTTAACAGATATTTGCCTTTCATTCAGCAAATGCAGCCATATGCCTGCAGTGGCTTAGTCTAGAAGCCAGTGGCACCTAGAGCATGGCTCTCTGGCTGTGTGTTCACTTCCTCTTCCCGCTGTCCCTGAGGTCTCTGGATTTGAAGTCCAGAATTACAGCAGCAGGACTCTGCAGGGTTGTTCAGCACTTCCTCTCCCTGCTTCCAGGTGCCTCTGGGATTGTAGTCCACAGTTGCAGCCAGCAGTAAGTTTGAGTGGGGGCAGGAATGTTTAGCTCCCCTCCCTGATCCCAGAGAGGGTTTGTCTGGGGGGCAGCCCCTCCCCGCCCCCATAGACTGGCCTGCACCAGGTGGGCTTATACCACCCCCCCCCCGCTCCCTTGTCAGCAAGCCCTCACTGCTCCATCAAGGAAGCAGAGGGGCAGGGCGAGGCTTACTCTCTGGAGCAGACAGCACAGGCTAGCCCAGCCCAGGGCTGGAAAGCTTGCTGGGATCCTGGGGGACTGTGATATAACTTGAACCAGGGAGGGGTTTGGGACAGAAGTTTCATAAACTGGTTTGACTCAAATCAGTTAAGTCTGATACTACATTCAACCAGGTTTATCTTAAACCAGTTTTACCCATTTTGAGTGTGTCCAGCAAATAGAAGGAAGTGATTTTTTCCCTCTATTCATCACTGGTAAGACCACATCTGGAGTACTGTGTCCAGTTTTGGGCCCCCTGCTACAGAAAGAATGTAGACAAATTGGAGAGAGTCCAGTGAAGGGCGGCAAAAATGAGTAAGGGGCTGGGGGCACATGACTTATGACAAGAGGCTCAGGGAATGGGGCTAGATGACCTCTTGAGGTCCCTTTCAACCCTAAGTTTCAATGATTCTGTGATAAGTTGTCAGCTATCTTTGTATCTGTGTTAGTTGTTGCAATAAAGACCTTTTGATAGCAAACAGTCTCCTTGTCTTTTCCGGAACTATGAAATAGCACAGTTTCAATTATTTCCAGATCAAATATTTAGAAATAAGGTAATAGTTTTTTAATTGCTAGTCAAGCAAACACCCAGCCTGGCTTTCAAACTTTCTTCTTCCATATCACCAGTAGCAAGGCAGAATACATCAGATGCCAGGAATAGTTATGCAGTTTTTAAATGTCTTTAAATTATCCTCACAATAATGCCTGTGCAATCCCATTTCCTTTAATAGGTACAACTGGTTGGGGCACAGTAAACAGTTTTGTTGGAGATGTTTTCCAAGGAATACGATCCAGCTTTTCCTCTCAAAGCTGGGATGACATTGCAAAGTTAACATGAATAAAAGTGTAAATTCACATATTTCACTAAATGAGCAGCTGTGACAGGAAGATCATTTGTTGGATTTTTTTTCAATTAATTTTTACAGATGCACTTTTCTTGGTTTAACCACACTTTAATTTTTCAAGTGATCTGCTTGTGGATTTTATTGAATTGATGATCGTTCCTCCAGACCTTGTATAGATATATATGGTAATCTAGTGAAAATAGCACACAGAATAATGAAAAAATTGAAAAGGCACTAAATGCTAGAGGAGAATGGTTCAGGAGAATGATCGCCTTTTTGGGAAAATTATCCTATAATCCATACAAAGCAAATATACAATAAATATGTGCACAGTCATAGAGAACCTATGGGCTTCCATGTTTTCAGTTCACATTTTAGAATCAGAATTCTGAATTTGTGTGGAACACACTTATTTTATGTGTTCTTCCACCTTTGCAATGAAAATAAATAAGATAATGAAGGAATAGGAAAAGTAAATAAAAACGATAAGAGAACAAAATGAATAAAACAATAGATGGTCTCTATGTGCCTAAGGGTACTAATTTAATTTTTTCTTTATTTAAGCAAGTTTAGTTATCTATTTAGAGTAAATCTTCCAAATACCTCTAAGTTCTGCCAAGTTATTATCTAAACTATAAAGTACATTTTCAAAAGCTGTTCTCTCATCAGGAAGAATTAAAGAGCCAGCTGACCTATTGTCTGTTTGTTTGGTCATGGCTGCTGCCCTTAAACTTTGCCCAGATTGCATGTATAAATAGGGGTCTATCTAAACAATGGGGAGTCTTACCAATTTTCCTGGGTTGATTGCAGTATAAAGCCCTAATTCCGTGGTCATTTCACGGCAGTCCCACCCCTCAGTGCTGATTGGTGGAGAGGTCCCAGTAGGAAGAGGAGGGATGAGGGGACAGTGGATAAGATGGCACTGCCAGTTGGTGCCTTGCCCTACTGGTAATGATTACTGCTGGCTCCCACTGGGGAGCCAGCATTTTATTTTATTTTATTTTATTTTATTATTTATTTCATGTACTTCATGGATTTAGTGGACAATCCCTGGTTTTGTGTTTTCTGCAAAATACATGAAACCGCAAATTAAGTAGGTCCCTATGTATAAATAGTTGGACAGTTTTTTATATTTTCCATAGCATTTAGTAGTTTGTTCAGTGACTCCATATCCATCAGAGTGATGTACTGTTGGTGCTTGAGGAATTGTAAATTGCAAGTAATTGGGCAGAACCTAAGATAGACATGCGTCTTCTGTGAGCTTCATAGAAGGTGACTAAGTGACTTATTCAAGGTCCTACAGGATGTCAGTGACAGGGCAGGGAATGAAACCTGGGCCTCCACATTCTGGGACAGCACCTTTACCACTGGGTCCTCCTTCCTTCTCTCATTTTGGTGGTTATTATGAAGGCATCTCTATTTGTAATTTTATTGACTAACCCATTTACCAATCAATCGGAAGCATACTTAGGCTCAGGGTTCAAATTACACTTTGACTCTTGGGAGGATTCTGCCAAAAAAATTAAACTGGTTCATTGGAAGGAGCAATATGACCAGAGAACCCCTAAGGTTATGATTTCCAAATTTTACAGGGGGGGTTCTCATCTTTTACAGGAGGCCTCCCCAATGCCCCCTGAAATCCACGCCCTGCTCAGGCATATATCCTTATTTTATACAAAATAGATAGGACATGAGACTTACCATTTAATGCTGACAAATCTCAGACAACAGAGCACAGTAAGGAGGAACAGTTTCCAAAGCAGCAGCAAACATGGAACTCCTAACACATGCTGTGCACATTCCTTACACTTTGTGTGCAAATGTATGTGCACCCATGATAGAAAATGGAATAATTTCATAGGAACAATTGAAAGAATTTATATTTACTGAGCTAATCACACATTCCCAAATGGTGCTATGTGACTAGGGAAGATAAAGATTACTACCAGATCAATTGGTGTCGATACTGCTTGTCTAGTACAGTAGGTCTCAACCTTTTTAGACTCAAGTCAGTCCTCAGTAGAATCGCAGCATCCCTTAGAAAATGCCAGCTCTTAGTTTTCATTAGGGCTATGTGAAATTTCAATGGGTGTTTCATTTCAAAGCTGTTTTGATGTGTTTTGAGCTCGAAACAGTGAAATTGAAACAAAGGCTTTGAAACAGCTTTGAAATGAAACGAGGGCACTTGAAACATTTTGAAAGTTTGGAAACCTTTCAAGTTTTGAAACCAGACTTCCTTGCAACTAAACAGAAATTAAGGAGAGAGAGGGTGAAGAGCGAGGAAGGACTGCTTTGATGTTGACATCTAGCTCCCAGTCCAATTCCCAGCTCCCAGTTTGATTCCCTAGCTCTCTGATCGCTTCCCCCAGTTCTCTGATCATTTCCCCAGCTGTTCCCAGGGGGGCATGGGCCCCCCGATCTGTAAGCAGGGTTTTATCAGGCTGCTACTGCAGACATTGGTGGCTCATAGAGAGTGCATGTGCACCCCTGAGGTTGGCGATGCGCCCCCTGCAAAAAGTGCTGTCAACACTGCTGGTGGCACCTGCAGGTGGTTGCTGTTCACCATCCCCCCTCACTGCCAACACAGCCAGTGGCATCTGTGGGTGGTCCCTGATCACTGCTGGCTGCCGCCAATGTTGCCAGCAGTGTCCGCAGGGGATCGCTGACCACTGGTCAGTGCTCAGCAAATCCCTTCCCAACATCACTGTGGCTGCCTGTGGGAGCTCTCCACTCCCCCACCCCACCACGCCCCCACCACTGACACTACTGTTTGCAGGCAGTCACCAGGCCCTGCCCCCCCAGCCAGGGGCACGCATTGTTCATGGAGCGGGGATGGAAACTGAAAAAGAAGCTCTGGCTGACTGTTGGAGCTGCCACAGCTCCCAGGCAGTGCACAGCACCCTGCCAACCCATGCTGCACCCACACGGGTGCCAGGTGAGGGGAGGGCTATTCCTGCCGCCCCTCCGCTGCACAGGGGGGCTCTGCCATGAGTACCCAGAGGCTCCAATTGCCACTATCAAAGCTGGCTTTTTTTGTTGTTGTTTTTAAATCTCTGCATACTGGCTGCAGAGCATGCAGATGCCAGCAGGCTGCTGCTGCCAGCTGGGGCCAGTGCCAGCAGCCCTGAGCAGCCTGCACCGAGTGCCGGGAAGAATTCAGTGCTGGCACTGGCCCCAGCCAGTAGTGGCAGCCTGCTGTCATCCTGCATGCAGATGCAGGGAACTGCGTCCCCTGGGAGGGCTGTGGAGCTGTGCCAGACTACTCCTGGGGGCATAGGCTCCCAGATCTGCATGCAGGATGACAACATGCTGCTGCTGCTGGCAAGTGATACTAGTTTTGCTTTGAACAGTTTGAGGTGCAGTTTCACAGAAATCCCTATACCTATTTCCTTAAAACTTGGCAGGTATCCTGCCCTCAGATGGGGCTACCATTCCTGCAATTTTCATCTGAATCAGGCAAAAAATTACAAAGTTATAGGCATTTTTGTGTTTCCCCATTATAGCCTATGGGCAAAACGTCAAAACATGTCAAAACAGCATTGAAACAGAGAAATGGAAGTTGAAACTGATCAAACATTGTCCCTTCAAAACATTGAAATGGAAGTCAAAATGAAATGGTGCTGTTTCGCACAGCCCTAGTTTTCACTCTTGCTGACTACAGACTACTAGTGCAGTTTTTCTGTTGTAAAGAACTTAGACCATAATTATGAATTTCTATTTGAAATCTCTGGATTTATCTTGTGAATCATGTTTTCAAACCTAGCAGTGCTAACATTGTGTGGCACCCTGTGGCACCCTTGAAACATCACATGGAACCCTAGGGTGTTATGACTCCCTGGTTGATAGCCACTGGTCTAGTGTTAGTATGTTTCTGCATATGCTGGTATATAACTAAGTATAACTACATCTATATATATGAACTGGGCTGGAAGTGTACAGTACTCTGACTGTTTATACTACTTGGTTTTCAGCTTGCTTAATTTGCATCAGGTTGCCAAATTAAGAATGAGCCACTCAGCTGCTTGCTGTGGCTTTTATTTCATGGGTGCTACTTCTCTACTCAGCTGGAGCTCATCAGTGATGCTGCCTAGCCCATCAGAGAAAAAGTGCCTTGTAAAATAAAAGCTCCAGCACCTCAGTGGAAGTTGTTTTCTGTGGCTGTGATGCTTCACAGATTCTCACCTTTGCAGAGACATTATGATCCCAAAGCTGTAAAGTATCAAGTTTCTCCTGTATTCTGGAGCTCCTTCAGATGGCATTGTCCAATGCAGCTTTTCAAGACCAAAAGAAGGAGAGTCAAGATCAGAATTGTTTCTGCCTCTTTAAATTTAAAAAGATTTATTGTTCATGGAGGAATCATAAAGTATCTACTAGGATTTCTGTAACAAAGAGCTAACATATTCAGAGGAGCAAGAGAAAACAGTGATGATACCAAACATGAGAGCATTCTCACTATCAGTTCTCTGTATAGTTATGATTTAGATGTTATAAATTATGAACAAAGTCATAACTTTGAGGGATTCCATTTTAGCCTATGTATATGCATGGAAGGATGCATTTTAGCCTATGTATATGCATGGAAGGATAATTATTCCTTTATTGCTAGATTAAAATAGGTGTAGTACTAAGCATCCATGTATTAGGAACTGCTTAGAGTTATTTCCTGGACTAGGGACAGACATTCAAGAAGCCTAAGCCTGAATTCAATCTTTCCAGGTTAATCTAATCTGGCTAAACTGGACCCATGTGCAACCACAGACATGCCCTGTAGACTGAAGAAATGCAGGCACATGCCTGCAGTGGCTCATACTAAAAGACTGGGGGCACTCCAGCAGCCCTCCCTTCCATTCTACAATGCTGAGTTAAGGGGGATAGGAGCATGTAACCAGGCCCTGGCAGGATGCTCTGATTAGGGAGGGGTGTGAACCCCCACCCTGCCCTGCACAGTCCAAGGCTTTTCCCCACTCACTGCTCAAAGGGCAGGAGTGTTGCCAGCCCCCAGCCCTTAGCTAGCACTCTGAGGCAAAAGGTGTGTGTGCAGTGCATGCATATGTTGATAATACTGAGCTTTTCAATCTCCCTCTCCTTCCTTCTTCATACTGTCTGCAAACCAGACAGGCCAGCAGGAGGCTGCTAAAACCATCAGGGGGCTGATAACACAGTGTTTATCAGCTCATCAACAAAAGAAAAGCCACTTTCATTAGTTCAAGCTCTTCTTAAACAGCTTTTTCCAAGGAAGGAACAGAGGGACATTACCAGCTGACCTGTTGATTAGCTCCAAAAAAGCCCTAAGCAGACATTGTTCTTTGTCCTGTCCCAGTGAAATTGGAGAGATATGCACACACAGACATCTCTTAGCATTAGCTAGCATACCACATGCCTAGAGGCTGTTGGGTTGGGGTTCATGCTGTAAGAAATGGGAAGGAGGGAGGGGAGGATCACTGCTTGAGCAGCAAGCAGGGAGGGAAGCTGGGTAGACGTTGCTGTGCTGCAGTCTCCCTCAGAGCTCTGGCTAAGCAGGAGGGGGGCGGGGCCAGCCTGTTCTCTGGAGCAGAGAGCACAGCACAGCCCAGCCGAGGGCTGCAAAGCATCTGAGATGCTGAAGGACTCTGGTTTAAGTTAAACCAGGAAGGGGTCTGGGGCAGACATTGTGTAAACTGGTTTGACCTAAATCAATTAAGTCTGATACTATATTCAACCAGTTTTATCTTAAACCAATTTCAGCCATTTTGAAACTAGTTTATGTGTACTGAACTTACATTCTGTTATGGGTTTAGAACAGTTTCTGATCACTTAAACCAGTTTATGTCTAATGTCTGTCCCTAGCCCTGGTCACCAAAATTGTTGGAGATGCATATCTTTTGCTGGAGTTAAAGAAAGAGCCAGTCTAATCCTAACATTATATGAACAGAGCCAAAGTGAACAAAACCACTATAAACAAGCTCCTGTAGGGGTGGAAATGAGCCAGACAAGGCTGGAAGAGAAATAAATCAGTGCTGGCTGTGTCTTCAGCCAGATTGCTGTCTCAGCTGCACACGCCAAGCTGCAGAGCCTCTGGTACAGAAGTGGGGCTGCAGCGGAAAAGAGAAAGAGGTCAGAAAAGAAGGGAGAGTGACAATATTGAGAGGTCCCTGTTTTGTTTTTTCTAATAATTGGCTGTTTTGTAGTAGCTTAGGCCTCTTACAGGTGCAAATATCAAGGTTTACTGAAAGCTCAAAAGTGATCTCAGGGACTACAGGCAGCTCTTGAACCCAGTTCAGTAAATCTTTGCTTTTCTGGATTTGGTTGAATAACTGCAAGTAAACAGTAACTATTAATAGAGTGGTGCTAGTGTTGCAAGGTCTCTAGGTCCAGTGCTGCTTAACAGTTTTGTTAATGACTTAGAAGGAAGAATAGAGAGCTTGCTTTGCAGTGGGCTTATAAATACTTTAGAGGAAAGGGTTACAATTCAAAAAAATCTTGTTAAACTGGAGAACAGGGCTATAGACAACAAAATGAAATAAAACCAAGACAAATGTAAGATGCTATCTAGGAAAGAAAAGCTAAATACACAGATACAGCATGGGGGATAACTGGCTGGGCTGTATGGCTGCTAACCAAGATCTGGGGGTTACAGTGAATCACAGACACAACATAAATCAACAGTGTGATGCTGTTAGAAGGGAGAAAAAAGAAAATACAATTTTGGATTGCATTAATAGAAAGGTGTCTACAAAACACAGGAGGTAATAGTACCACTTTACTTAGGAGTAGTCATGCCTTGTGTATTATGTCCAGTTTGGGGCACTACAATTTAAAAAGGAAGCAAAGAAGAGAGAGGATCCAGAGGTCAACAATGAAAATGATAAAGGGGTTAGAATGTGAGCCATATGAGGAAAGATTGAAGGAACTAGTTTATTTCAGATTGTTTATTAACTAGTTTATTTCAGATGAAAGGAATTTGAGAGGACATGATAGCACCTTTCAAATACTTAAAAGGCAGCCATAAAAAATGGAGAAAAATAGTTCTTACTTGCCACAGACATTACAAGACGGAATGGATTTAAATTGCAGCAAAGCAGATTTAGATTAAACCTAAACAACATGTTTGTACACAGTAGAGCAATGAAACAAGCTGCTTAGAGAAACTGTGTTTTCTCTTTCTTTGGAAGGAGATCTGAATCTCACCTACATTCTTTTAAAAGTCCAATCGAAATGTATGATGTAGTAGTCGATGTACATTAGGGATTCCAGCTGTGCAGTGTTAGGCTTTTCCTTTTCCTTGGGGGTGGGTAGTTTTTTTATAATGATTTGTAATTATCATAATTACTTAATGAGCCAAAAATTATTTAAATTTAAATTTATTTAAATTTATTTTTAAAATAAAACCCAAATCTTGCCAGTCTCTCTCTCAGTTGTCTGCATTGACCTGAAATATTGACTTTTGTTGCCGTAGAAGATTCTGGGATAGAAACTGTCAGGTGTTGATTACTGCTTTCATTCTGTTCTTTCATTGCTGTGGCTCAGATCTGGATGTGGCCATAGTTGAGGCTTATCAGCTTTTCCTCCTTTTAATTGAATCTTTTTTCACAATACAAATGAATTGCATTGTGTCATTCACACAAATGCCTTGTAAGACATAGCAGTTACTGGGGTTGTCTACATGAGATGCTTAACTGAGCATTAGCATAGTTCACTGAGCAATAAGCATGCATGTCTACATGTGCACGTGCTTACTGCACAATAAAAACCCATAATAGTGAGTAAATTTGATATCTGCAAATGCAGGGAGGAAATTTATGTGTGATTAAACACAGTAATGCATGTGTAGATGCAACCCAGGACCAGATTTGCTCCTAGGTCAGACCTGCCACTAGGGGGCCTTCGTCAGGCTAACCCCAGGGCTCCAGGCTGGGAGCCTATCCTGCCCCAGGGCTGGGTGGCCTCTATGGTAGCTGCTCTCTTAGGCCTTTAAAAGCCTGCTAGCATTTTGAGCCCTGGGGCACAGCAAGGCCCCTGTACCCCCCTGGGCAGGCCTCAGCCTAACTGTGCCAGCCTGCTTGCACCCCAGCACCATTGCCATGTGCGGCACCACAGTGCCATGTGCTTGCCAGGCCCACATTGTCCAGGCCTGCAGGCTGCTGCAGGATGCTATAGGCTTCTGCCAGCCCCCAGGCCCAGCTGCAGGCAGCTTCTGGCTGCTGGGGCCAGCTCAAACTGCCTGCAATGCCCCCAGCAGGCTGCCCAGAGCCTGCAGGCATTGCAGGATATTGCCTCTGCTGCATGGGTGCAAGGCCTACTCTGGGCCCCTGCACCGGGCACTGCAGGCAGCCGTTCAGACCTAGCAACACAGGGACAGCGGCGCAGAGGCCCAGAGAGCCGGAGTGGGACCCATGATAGTGACATCATCGTCGATATCCATGCCCTTGCCCACTACCCAGGGCCCCAGATGGTTGCAGGAGGAGACTGGTGACTTTATGGCACTGTGGGACAAGGTAGAGGTGCTGCACCAGTTTCAGCAGCGCAGGTGCTCCAATGCTCATGTCTGTGAGGGACTGTCAGCCTGGATGCAGGAGCATGGGCACTACCAGTCAGAGCAGCAGTACTGCATAAAGGTCAAGGCCTTGCGGGCACAGTGGGTGGCCATGACCAGCCTCAATCATTGTTTGGGGAGTGCCTGTATGTCCATGCCATTTATGCAGCAACTGACAGATGTCCTCCCACCCTGGGACCCAGGTTGCAGCTGTGCTGTGTACGGCGGCACAGGTGGCCTGCGCAAGCCTCTGCCCAAAGCCGACACCCCCGGTGTCTAGCAGCTTGTCCCAGTGAGCTCCCTGGCTGCATTCTCTACCAGGTGTTGGACACCGTTTTGCCCTGGCTCTCACCTTCATGCCATCTACTGCCTGGCTCTCGACCCTAGCCCCACCTGCCCCCTGGCAGCCACCCACTGCCCAGCAGCAGGTCCCAGCATTGGGAGAGGTCCTGCACTGCCTCAAGCAGCCAGGAGCCCCTACCCTGACCCCTACCCTGGGTCTGGGGCCACCCAGATCCCCCGCCTGGGTCCAGACCCGCTGCTTGTCCTGACTCCATGTGGGTGTAGAGCTGGAGTTGTCTACAGTGTGGTCAGGACCGCACACTGGCCCTGCTGGCCCTGAACATCAGCTGTTGGAGGGGGAGCTGCCTGCACTGAGGGAGCACCAGATGCCAATACCCCTAGGTGAGCCCCTGCCTGTTGCATTTGCCATGGTGTGTGCATCTGCAAGGGAACGGCCAGAGGCTGGGATGTTGACTACTTGTTCCTGGGCCCTGTCCCCTAGGTGTTCCCACCCCATGGCCCCCCACACTGGGATGGTCCACAGAGAGCATTGTACATAGTTTTCATGGGGAAGAAGGTGTTTAATTGTTGGTGGTTGTGGTGGGTGGCGGAGGGGCTCTGTTTGTTGGGGAAGGTTGGGGGAATGGGAGCTCTGGTTGATGTGAGGGGACTAAAAACATGTTCTTGTGAGACATTTCTGACTTCAGTGAATGGTGCTGGGGGTGGGGGTCTGTGGGTAGTGGTGCAGGCAGGCTAGCACAGGGAGTGCTGGAGGAGGTGGTTAGCCAGCGCCTCCCACACCTGGTGCCCTTGTCCCCAATGGTGGGTGCATGACTCTCCATCAGGTGGACAGGTGACAGGAATATGGATCCTGCCACCACTGCCAGGGGGTCATGCACACACAGCATGGCATACCTCAGGGACACTGCACACTTCCAGGATGGCATCCCTGGAGGTGGCTTTGCCCATGCCAAGTAGGTGGCCGGTGTGCTGCAGGCTGGTAGGCATGGCCAGCTTGAGCAGGGTGAGGGCCATCTGGGTATCCGCAGGGAGAGGTGGCCACATGCTGGTCATCACTGCCAGGGGAGCAGTGAGTGGGGCTGGCTTCTGAAGACGGCTGCTGGCTGCTGGCAGCTGTGGCTGGTGCCTAGACCCTAGAGCTCCAACTGGTGGCCACAGAGGCCCATTGAAGGGCCCCGGGAAGTGGCAGGAGATTTGCAGCAGATCTGCTTTTGCTTCCTCGCACATGTGTGGATGCCTGTCTGGCACTGTTTACTCGCAAGTAATTTACTCGCAAGTAAACTGGTGCTGCAGCAGATGCATGTGTAGACATGTCCCCAGTGGCTGAGAATGCCGCAAACTGTTAAGCAGCAGAAAACAAAGTCAGAGCAGAGAGAGAAAGAGAGACATCAAAATCAGAGCTTAAGTTTATGTTTAAAAACCCCCCAACATAATTGTCACAATGATTTTACTATCCTAGCTGTTAAATGTTTTCATGTTACTGAAAACAGCTTTCTATATTTATACTCAGCAGTGACTGGCTTTTCTTCTGTTCATGGCTATTGTGTTTTCAGGTCTTGAAACAGTTCGCGCTATCCTCCCTTTTTTCTGTCTACATCTCTTGGCCTAAAAATGATTACAGTCTCTCTACTCTCACAGGTAACATGGGCACCACTGCTTAATACCACATAAGTAAGGACAAGGAATTAGATTCTGTGAATTAATTTAAAATATGTCAGAGACAAAAAGAGAAAAAAGAACACAAAGATTAGGTTATCCTAAGGAAAATATGTACCTTTAGGTGGCACTGATGAGCTGGCATATCTTCAGCTCTCAGTCATGGGCTGTAAGGTAGTAAGAACTGAACAATATGAACTTTTTTTCCTTCTCCTCCTGGGGATTATGAACCAGAAACAATTGACTGGTTCTTCCATTATCCTTTATTCATACAAATCTCCTAGATCGGCATTTCCCAATTCAATACACAAATGTCAAAATAGGCCAAACACAGCAACTGTCCATTGAAGAAGTCATTTGGCTATTATGACTGGAAGACGGTAAACCTAAGTAAGGAAATAGCATTATACATCATGCTACTAAAGGAGACAAAAGGAATTCTCCCAAAGGATTACTGACATGCCAAGGAAAATTAACTACCCAATAAACTTAGGCATCTCTTGTCTGTCGTCTGTTTAGGCTGTGATCCTACAAGCTGGTATAAAACTAACTTGCAGAACTGGAGCATTGGTTCCTAAACTCATTAGGGTAGAAAGTATCTTTAGATCATGTTTGGCCTCCCCCTGACTTAGGAATAAGGAAGTGACTGACTTAGAATAAGGAAGTGAACTCAATCTCCTTTCTCCATCTGGTCTTTGATCAAGCAGCGCATTGGCTTTGCTCTCCATCCCAGTGTCAGAGTCCTGGTCTACCTGGTTATGTTGGAGCATTTCTGCCAGTACTGTAGCAAGAGTGATGCCATCAGTGTACTGTTGCCAGGTGTCTCTGCATGGGAGGATGCTAAATCAAATGGAAGTAATAGAATGTGTGCGCGTGTGTGTGTGTGTGTGCGTGTGTGCGGGGGGGTTGTTGTTATGCACATGACCAGCACCAGGCACCAAAAATCTTGGCTATGGCTCTGATTTTTGCCAGTGCGTGTGCTGTATCATGGTAGCACATGACTCCATGACCCTGTTGCTGGAAAGTGTTTTGTTGAATAGTAGTAATCTGTGCTCTTTGAATCTGAGAGCAGCTTGCCCTAGAAGGAAGAAATAATTGAGGGTGAACAGTCATCTTCCACAAGATTTGCACTGAGTTGGCACCATTGGCCCAGAGGCAAGCTATCTACATCAGGGCACATGCTATTTGGAAACTGGCAATCCTTGATTGCTTCTAAACTGCCAACCACTTTGATGTGGGCAAAGCCATGCCTGGATCAGCTGTTCAGGTGATGTACCGCACCCTTTAAGGAACCTGATTCTCATCTTCCTGGACGTACAGAAGTAAGAAAGGAAAAGAGTTTGATTAGCAGCCTAGGTAAGCTGTAAAACCTCCAAGAAAAGAATGGAAAAGTATTTGATAGCGATGATGGCTTAGGAATAGCACATCTTGCATTTATGCAGGTTCTTGAACTAGATGATCCTTCAGGTCACTTCCAACCCCCTGAGCATTTATACATGTGCTCTGGGAGTGGTGGGGAAGGAGCACTTTGATTAGAGTGGCTCTGAGAGCCACTGTAGCTAAAGTGCCCAGAGTATCGCATGTATCAGAGACCCATGCTTAAAAATGGTGGCAGGTTTGCTTTAACTAAAGCTTGTTCAATGAGCTTTCATTCAAGTACCCCCGCCACCATTTTTAAATGCGAGGATGCTGATACATGAGATGCTGGAGTCTGCCGGAGTGCGGTAATTACCACATTCCAGGAAACTTGATTAATCGAGTCTGCTCCAGTGTGCTGTAATTGCAATGTGCTGTAATTACAGCACATCGGAGCAGCCGCACTGCTCATGTATGGGTGCCCCATGATTCTGATGCCTTCCTATGGCAGCCTAGAGATTCACCAGTCACTACGAAGCCTCAGAGTCTGAATCTCTTGCGTGCCACAGACATCAGGGTGTTTTCATGAGGGAAGCCCTGGTGAATTGCTTCCAGCCATGCCATTAGGTAGGGCAGGAGGAGGGGACACCGTGTGTAAGGTTCTAGCCAGTTCACTGCCAACTTGTTTGTAAGAGAGGTTGCTTTATAAATATTAAAAATGTTCAAACATTGTGTGATGTGCTCTTGCAACAAAGAGCTTTGCAAATGATGTATGGTGTTTGAGAGTTTGGTTTGTGAACTTGAAGAAGGGAAGCAGGGAGGTGGCTTGCAAATCCAGGCTCATGGCACCTCAGGGACAAGGAAACAGTCTTGCCCTGATCCCAGCTGGGTTTAGTAGGGCAATCAGGGCAGCCAATCCCCTGAAGTCACAAGCAACAGATCATACCTGCTCCAGCTCTTAAAAGCCAGGCCCAACCTAGTCTCCTTGTCCGGGAAAAGGCAAAAGTTCTTTCTCCTGATATTCAGTGTGTTTCCTTGCTGGTTTCCTGGTTTTGACTCGTGGCTCTGACTCTGGTTTTTGATCATGGTAAAACCTTTGGCATTCCCTGATTCTGGTTCCCTGCTCTTGATTCGGGCTTGATAGTTATCTTTGGCTTCTGACCCTAGTTAACCCTCAGTTTACCCTGCCTCCAGCTTTGGATTCTGACCTCTGCCTCTTCTGCCTTTGGCTATGGCTTCTGAAGCCCGTTCTGATGTCAGACCCCTCTGGACCCCCAGCTTCTTGGAAACTGATTTGGACTGCACCTGCACTTTGCACTCCTAATCCCTAAACCCAGACTGTCCACATCCTGATGCATAATTCTAATCCTTATACCTACAAATTACCATCTCTCATGTGATCTGGTCATAAACAGTCTGATTTCAATGGATATTTCTAAAGGACCACTAAGTGCTCTCTTAGCCCCAAATAGAGAAATCAATGAGCTGAGGCCCAGATGGGGCAAATCCAGGCCCCAGTTGGGGGTAATTAGGGAATTGGACTGAGTCATCCCTCAGGAAGAAGCCCTGCTCAAAGTGGCTATATAAGATCTGACCAGACAGTGGAAATTTGTCTACATCACCTTGCTGTGCTCCTGGCCTGCCTGGAAGTCATGAACTAGCTCCAAGCTCTAAGCTTCTGGTTTGTGACTCCATGGTCTAAACCTCTGGTTTGGACCCTCCTGTCTGCTCCTGGTCACTCCTGCTCCTGTCTTGGGCTTCCCAGCCAGAATCAACTGCTTGCCCTGACCCTGGTGTCATCTCAACCAGGTATGCTGTTCTGGGCTAGGACTAATACCCAACTTGACCTTGACTTCTACTCCAGTAAACACCTGACCTAGTGTGATACACTCGGATTAACTGCCTATGCCTCAGTCCCTTACAGGGAAGATTAGTGGAGCTCTATGTGCTTCCAGTTACTGGATTGTTTCACAGACCCAGATGTTTTGGGGCACTGATGGACATCTGGTGGGCAAATGGATGCTGAAGAGCATTTGCATCACTCTCAAGTCAAATTTCTGGGGTGGTGGTCCAAAGAATAGGGGCAGTGGTGTATACTTTCATGCCTAGATTTCAACATGTGGGGTCACATGAAGGGCAGGACAGTGTGCCCCAGGGCAGCAGGCTTGGGAGTGAGTCACAGTTGTCCTCTTGGGAAGTTATGGGTGTGAAGCAAAGCATAAAGGGTGCTTCTGGGCTATCTCCCTATCGCAGTTCAGTGGGGAGGATAAATGAAACCTGACATGGCTCATAGTGAAACACTTCATAGTTATCTGTATTTCATCCGGGGTCATTGTTTTCATATAGTTTGGCTAATTTGCTGCACTATGCATCATCTGTGAACTTACTTTGCTTAATGCTTTTAAATTATTTTAAATGCCCTAAATGTTGCATTAAGTGATACCTTGAGCCAGTCCAATGTGAAGGACTGGAGCTTCCTGAGTACAGCTTTCCAGCTTTTTGCTCTTTAGTGGTCGATCATTAATCATTAATCAAATCACAGTAAAACAAGTGAAATGGCCGAATGTTTCAGTTTGGTGGCTTTCTGCTGTAAAAACACTTCCTTTCCATACAGGAGAAAGGAGCAGGAGAATGGAGCAGCCAAGAGAAGAGGAAATAGATACGTAACTTCAGGGTTCTATAACTCATGAGCTACTTTTCCAGCTGGGTTTTGCATTTCCAGTTGCTTTATGTATTTGGATGTATTCAATTGGAGCAAACTTTAAGAAGTGACATTATTGTCAACTCTTGTGAGATCTTGCCTTTTTAAAGCCTAATTCCTGGAGTCATTTCATTGTGTCCCTTCACTTCTGTTTTAAAAAGTTAAAAGTAGCTTTGCTGCTTGTTCAGAAAAACTGGAAAATGTTATCTCTAAAGGTTCATAACAAGCCAGTAAGAAAATATATAGTTCTATAATAAACATTTTAATATATAAAAATTCTAATTATTTTGAAGTCAAACTTGTGATTTGTATTCATTTATTGGTCCTGAAATGTTATTTTGGTATATCTAGCACTGGCAATGCTGTGCTACATACTGCCATACTAGTTGGAGTAGAAATAGCACAACACAAGTGGACCAGGGAACTTTCTTTATTACAAAAAATCACTTCCTTAAAGCAAAAATTTATCTAAAAGTCAGAATTAGTCCCTATTACTGTAATTAAACCATAACTTGCATCTTTACTAAAGATGCTGCCATTATGCTCTCAGTTGTGAGTGGCAACCTTAAATGTTCAAAAGTTCTTGTTTAACTAGAAGTAATTTAGTTAAACGTATGTCTTTTCTGGAGAGTTGTTCCATAATGATATTGTTGCCTCATTTGCAGCCACAGGAATACATAAGCAATATTTCAGGATGTCTCACTAGGCTCTAGGTCACCGATAGCAATTGTGCATATTGATTCTTCTAGACCTCTTTTCTTTTTCATTTTTTTCATAGTAACTGTTCAGAACTTGATGTTAAATTAATTTTGCAGCAGCAGGTTTTAAATCTAGATGGGTATAACTCATTCTGTATTCATCAAAGAATCTTTACCTCACAAGCACAATAAAAATAAGAGAACATAGGTATCTCTTTTCAGAGTTTTATATGCAAATTCTTAATGTCTCCTCATCAGTCATAAGTTTTTGTCTTTATGCTAAACTGCCACAAGTGTGGTGTTCTCAGAAAGAATTGAGGAACAAAGTTTTCAGAAAACTAAGCAATTGGTTACAGGAGCAAATCTATCTTTCTTTTCTCCCTCTTTCGCTCTCTCCTCTCTGCAGCCCCCAACTCTTCCACTTCATAACAGCTGTGTCCAGAGTTCAGGTAGGAAACGGTTCCTCAGCATTTCACTCTACCCTGCTCTCACATGGCAGTACCATGTATAATGTTGCTTTTTTCCTGTTTCCCCCAATATCTTGGTTGCACTAATCCTGCTGTCAATAGGACTGACATTTTAACACAATCCCTCTCCTGAGCATTTTTTAGTACTTGAATATCGGTAAAGTTCTGAACTTCTATTTTCCCAGAACCTATAATATATGATAGTTGTTGCTAATATTTCTTTAACTGATGAAACAAGGACAACTTCTGGGAAATGTTACCTCAGTAGATATGCAGAAGTTATAGCCTTAAATGGTAAGCTATACTTCTGAATCATCTAACTAGAAGGTGTTCCCTTTCCTCTGCTTTTTAATGTTAAGATGGCAGAGCAAAAATTACCGTGATTTCCCTCCTACACCACCGGAATGACAAAGGAAGGCTGATAGTATTTGGAATAGATTTCCATTTCTCTGAGCAGAATAGCTACTATAAATTGTATATCTAGTATATTTCTTATGTCTTTGGCAGTTCTCACCAATCATAAACTTCTTTTATGTACTATTTTATATTTGGAAAATATGCACATTCTTTCTAGCACCTAAATCTTCAGAGAATTGGTCAACAGTTGTTTTTAACACATGAAATCCTGATCTTGTATCAGGGCCAAGCTTGTTCCCACTGCAGCCTAAAGAAAACTCCCATCAGCTTTAATAAGATCAGCCTCTTCATGGGAAAATGGTGGACATTGTCATGTCGAATACAGAAAGAAGATACTTACATGGCAGAGCCACAACAAGATTTTTATAGTGGTATTTAACACATTTCCTTTCGAGAACTCCTGATTTCCTTGTAACTTGCCAGCAGACTGCAACAAGAAATATGGAAGCAAAAGTACAAAAGATCCTTCTCATTGTACTAATTTCTTCATATTCTTTTTTTGCAAATATCAGTCCACTTGGGAACTGTGATATTGCTCATTGATATAGCTCCATTGGTTACTGTCCATTAATGTCGCTGTGTCCTTCTCCTACCTGTTGCAAATGTCATGCTCTCCCACTAGACAGAAGAATCCCTGAAGCCCAATATTTCAGTTGACTCAGTAAGAAATAATTTTCCCCTGGGAATCTGCAGCAATAATCAATGATGAAATGTATGGGAAATGTGAACTTTCCTTTAAATGTGAAATTCAGAGCTGAGATGAAGCCCTTAGGACACTGAGGATATTCAGAAATTTAGTTTGAAATCAGCCCTGAAAAAGGTAACAGCCCTCTTCTCCCCCTGTAAATAGATATAATATTTCCTGGCTTACTGAACAGATCTCAAAGTGTTCAACTATGTGATATTAAAATAGCATAAGTCTTCTTGCAACCAATGATATTGCACTGATACCACTGAGTTACCATTCTAAGAGTACAGATGATTTTCCTGTAATCTAATCTAAACTTGCTTTCCTGGAATTTGAAACCTTCTATATCTTACAAAAAAGAAGATGTAACTTTGGGCTTCATCACCAGGAGTACTGTGTTTGTGTTATATTGCTGACTCATGGGAGCCCCAAGATCATCTCATCTATCTGTGCTGCTACTTTGCATTTGTATTTGTGCATTTGGTTTTTCTGCCCTCAGTGTAGCATTTGCATACATTTAACTTCATTCTGAATTTGGATGCATGTACACTTGGAGCAGTTTCAGTAGTAGAGAAGGATCTGCTGCTATGCTGTAAGCCACTTGTGCAGGAACCTGGGATAATGCAAGTGTAGCAAAGCCACTCCAGTTTTATCTAGGGTTGAATTGGAATGATATATCTTTCTTTTATCACTACAGCTTCTTGCACATGTAACAGTTAGAGGGTAAGAGTAGTGCTGCACTTCCCTTTTCAAGCCAAAGTGTATAGTTGTCCATGCCCTGTCTTGTTACTAACCCAGTTCTCCAGTCTATTATCATTTAAAAAATTACTTCTATCTTCACAGTCCTCCCCAATTTTTTCATCTATAAATTTAATCAGGAAGCTCTCTATTCTGGCATAAACATGTAAAGCAACACAAGACTTGGGACAAGACCCCCTGTGGAACCTGCCTTACAACCGTCTGCCGTTCTGATATTGATCCATCTATAATTACTCTTTGCTTTTGGGCAATGATCCAATTATGTATCTATCGAAGGGTCATGCTATCTAGACCCCATTTTGTTAGCTTATTTATAAGACTGTTATGTGATATTATATTATAAAGCTGTACAAAAGTCCAAGTATACTGTGTCTACTGCATTCTCTTCATCCATGCAAGTAGTTATGCTACATGGAATGAGCGTAAACCCTGCTGGATTGCAGATCACCTACATGGTCCTTCATCACCCTTTTGCTTGCTGGCATAAACACTTAAACCAACATTTTCAGAAGTATCTATTCCTTTTATTTCTGATGTCTTGCTGGTGCCAAACTCAAGACACTTGATCCTGATATTCAGAATGTCTGAGTCTGCCTTCTGGCTCCACTTGTAATAAAGTATGGAACTATAGGGATTCAACTGCTTTCAAATCAGACTACAATGTATTGCAGATTTAGTAGAAACATCTTTGATCATAACATTTGCTAGAGCTTGAGGCAACACTGATAGATGCTAGCAGTAATAATGCTTGTTCTCCCTGCTGTGAATGCCCCACCTCTCTTTCCAAAAAAGTAATGAAAAGCACATCATGGCAGCAAAAGTTAATTCACTAGGGGAGAAAAGGTTCAGTCTAAAACAAAGATGAAATATTGGAATCTTTAATAATGGATCCCATATGCAGGTTGTAAGTAGGGATTTCCAGTGCTATCTGCAATTCCTAAATTGAAACAACCATTTATTTTATCAGAATAATATAATATGGTTCCTAGTCCAGCAGGATTATAAACCTAAACTAATAATTCTAGCCAGAACCCAAGCTTGATGGGCCATATCTGGACAGGCCCTACTCACCCTGACTCTAACCTTAGAGTGGTGGCCCCTCCTATCCTTGACCTTTGTCCTAGCTGAGTGGGTCTTAAGTGCCCCGAGCCTAATACTAGGCTGGCAGGCTCCATTGGCCCTGAGGCTGGTAGGATTACCAAGGTAAGATGAAGTTAGGGGCATGTAGGGCCCTTAGTCTCTTATTTTCATTTCAATGTTGTAAAGTCTTAGAACAGACATTTAAGGAAAGAATAATTAAAGATATAGATGTAAACAGAAAATGGGACAAAATACAACATGCTTCTTTCAAAGGAATGTATTGCTAAAATAATTTAATATATTTCTCATTCAAAATAACTGGCTTTTGGACAAATGTTCAACAGACCTAATTTATCTATGTTTAAGCAAAGCTTTCACAATACCATGCCTCATGGGAAATTATTGCCCTGAGTGGAGAGAGTGAGGATCAATATTGAGAGTGATCCAGAGGGAATCCTAAAGCATTATGTTGAAAGGTGAGTAATTTGGATAGAAAACAGTTAGCATTGCTGTTCCTCAGGGGATTGCTCCTAGGAACTATTATTTTTAATAATCTTATTAGCAATCTTATTACTGGAACTAGAAGTGTACTTTTGAAATTTTCAGATGACACTCAGCTCTTAGTACGGCCAATGCCAAAGCCATTGCAAATACAGGAAGATTTAGATTAGAAGTGTTCAACTCATTTGGACTGGGTGACCCACATCCAGCAGTGGAGCAATGGCTTGTTGGGGTGACCCCAGAACTGAGGGATTGGTCAGGCCGCAGATGGAGTACTGTGTCCAGTTCTGGGCGCCGCACTTCAAGAGGGACGTGGACGGCCTCGAGAGGGTGCAGAGGAGGGCTACTAA
>JAGPOW010001543.1:2727720-2811222 GCA_030014935.1 Caiman crocodilus | reverse complement strand
TAAAAACTTTTTTCCTTTCAAACTTCCAACTGGCATTCATATATTGGCACTCATGCATGCCGGGCAACGAATTCAGACTTGGGCTGAAGCATAACAGGAGGGGCAGCCATGGGGGGGAGCTGGGACAGTGGGCAGGGCTCAGGGGGCTCATGGCAGAGCCCTCCGCATGGCATGGGGCAGTGGGGGGCAGCGGGGATCACCCCCTGCCTGGCAGCACCCAGGGCTTTTTTTTTAAACGTCTAGAAACTGGGGCAGGCGGGGCAGTCGTGGGGGGGCTGGGGGAGTGGGTGGGGCTGGGGCTTGGCAGGGGTCTCCCCATGGTCCTCTCCCCACTCTTCCAGCCTCCCCTCCTTCGCCCCCTATTTACCAGCACAGAGTCTGGGTCCAGCTCCCTGCTGCAGCCAGCAGGGACTGCTCAAATCGCCGAAGCTCTCCAAATCTTTTCTGAATCGATTTGGAGGGCTTTGAATTGATTTGGACCTTTTAAGTGGTCCCCATGATTCAATTCAGATTTGGAGATTCGGCCAGTGAATTGGGCCAAATCTCCTCTGAATCGAATCAGTAAGCTTTGCACAGCCCTAATGTGCAGTAACATTTTATATATGTCAGATGAAACCCTCAGCATTTGGTTCATCTGCTTCTAAAGCTTCAGGTCACTTTTACACGTGCTTCTGGCTGGGGCAGCTCTGAGAGCCACTCTAATTAAAGCGCTGCAGTGTCTTCTGTATCAGTGTCCCCACGCTTCAAAATGGTGGTGGGGACATTTGATGAGCTTTAGTTTAAGCACCCCTGCTGCCATTTTGAAGCGTCAGTATGGATGCTGATACTCGGGATGTAAGAGGCTGCTGGGGCACAATAATTGAAGTAAGCAGATTCGATTAATTGAGTCTGCTTCAATTGGCTTTAATTACAGTGCATCGGAGCAGCCTCTGCACTCACGTACAGGCATCCTCAGAGACTTCTGATCCCCTTCTGTACTTTTTACTTTGTCCTTGTCACTCTAGCAGATTGAACCATGACGTAAAATAAATATTTGGGTGGGGAGGGGGAATGATCCTGACTTTTTGGCTTGTGTCTGTCACTACAACCCTCTCTGCCCCTAAGTCAAACACGATTCACGTGGCAGATTAGTACTGCCAGAAACCTGTAACTCAGATTAGGTTTTCTGAATGGTTCACTTAGAGCCATGCCTAAGGGACCATTTTTATACCTATTGGCTTTAATGAATAACTTGTGATATTTGCATTTCTTTGTTTTGTTACAAGTCAGGTGACATTTTAGCACTTTCAAATGAATTTCATTTTGAATTTGGGGTTTAATTACATTGGCATTTATTAGTATTATGTTATTTTTCATTTTAACTTTGGGTGCATTGGAAATATATTTTTAACACATGACCTATTATCATACCAAATACGCATTTTAAAAGGCTTAACTTCATTAACATAGTTGATTATTACCTATGAAATAGCTCTCTCATCAGAATTGATGTAAGTGAGCATTGTACTAACCGTTCTATATTATGTAATAGCCATAATTTTCTTTTCAGTGCCCAACAAAACTGTTTGTGTTTTAAGGAGTCTGATGGGTTTATTCTAAGATAGAGCTTTTCAGACTGAGAATATGAAATATGAAATACTTGTTTATCTATATAGATAAACAAGTATAATATTAAACTACCTATTAATTTTCTCAGCTTTCCTCTTTCTGTGCCTGGTATCAGCATTAATAAGGATTTAATGCATTTGTACATACTTTGCATGGCATTTAATTAATGTTACTGGATTTATTTGCCTTAGTTCTTGTGTACAGCAATAGTTCCACCAAGGTAAAGTTATCCACTAAAATGTTAAATTCTCAGACAAGAATTTTTCAATCCATAGCTTCTTTGTGGGAGATTGGAACACATATATATATTTTACTAAACATGTACATTGAGTCTGATATCATCAGTGATTCTGTGATTTCTTTTCCCCGTGGCAATAACAGTCACATTCATCAGTCATAGATCACATTGTAGCTTAAGTGCTATTTTGCAGGGAGATATTTGGATCACTTTGCCCCATTTGCCACTTTGCCAACATTTTCAGATATTGGTAGGGAAAATGCAGGTATGGGGCGCACCTCAGAATCTGGGTGAAACAAGGATGAGGCCATAAATCCAGCTCTTTGTACAGCAGTGAAGTGAAAAAGTCATGACTACCTCTTCTATGTCAAATCTAAGTCTCCCCCTGGCCCAAGCATTTATATTTTACATAAAAGCTGACAAAGGAGGGTGTAATGGTGCAACCTGTTATGTTCAAAGGTGCTCTAATTCACTGATGAAACAATTGTAGAATTCTAGGAACATTGAGCTGGAAGGGGCCTCCAGAGGTCGACGAGTCCAATCTCCCACTCAAGGAAGGATCACCCCTATGTACTCATCATAAACAAATGGTTTCCTCTTCTTAAGAATGCATGGGCAACCCTCTCACACAACAAGTAGGCACGATGTCTGAGAATGTCAAACATATCCTAACTCACTACAGGTAAAGCAAGGGAACAAAGTCTCAGCCAGTCAATGGAATTTGAGTCTTTTTATAAGCCCGGCATAAGCAGCTCCACAAATTACCTCGTTTTTACACACAACTGCCCTCATCTCTTTCTAATATAAATTTCAGTACAGTATTCACATTACCGTGCAGATGCCACTTTATGAGCAGTCAGGGTAGTTGCAAGAAAGTGGTTACATATAATTTACAATTAGGAAGTTAACAGGATTGTTCTTCAAAAACTCTTAATTTTGCCCTACAAGGAAGAAGGCAGGGTAGATTTGCACTTTTATAGGATAAAGTTGCACATTACACTAAGACCATACTAAATCTGTGGAATGTTAACAGTGTTAGAGTTAGAACGTGCTGTGAACCCACATTAAGGGTTAATGCTGTTTTTTGCCTGTGCAGCTCTGACTTGTCACTAGAGGGCTAGTGAACAGAGTCATGGCTAGGAATTAGGACACCTGGACTCTATCCCTGCTCTGGGTGTCGGAGGAAGTGGTAGTGGTGCATCCTGGGATGCTGAAGGACTACAGATTGATTATTTTATCTTCATGGAGGATACTTAAGTTATCAAGCGAGGTAGCAAGACCTAGAGTTAACCCTCATCAGAAATGGCATAACTTTGAGATACTCAGAGGGCACTTAGCATGAGTTAACAAGCTTTAATGTGTGGACATTCACTTTTTAAGTGCCCTTAGTATGGTCTTATTGAAACATATATTTGCACCTATAGATTAACTAATTCAGAGATGCTTAGTCCTATAAGATGGAGTCAGAGTTGTGCTGTTGGTTAGCAAGTGAGAATATAAGGGGCAGATTTGTTTTTAAGGAAATATTGCATGTGTGCTTTGGAAAGCAGTCGTCTGGCTATGCTCTCTGGTTAACTGAGAAAGAGGTAAAAATAAATGAGCAGTAAATCCTATACTTTGAAATGGTCTGTAAACAGAGGTTGAGATTCCATAAACTACAGTAATAATTATGACTCAGAAGAGGTTGATCATTAGGCTGAGGCATGTCTCCGTCTCCTTGGATTTTTGCATTTTAGTGACTACACTATTGTGCAGAGATATACCAGCTGGCTGTAAATCGGCTACCATGGATACTGGGACCATTTAACCACAGCAGTACAGAGCTCAGTACGGGTTAATTTACCCAGCTAAGAAATGACTGCAGCATAGATTTACCTTAATTAAGACATTGCAAATACTACACATTATAGAAACCAAGCAGATCAGTTGCTATACTTTGTAGTCAAGTATATAGCAATTAGCAAGTCTAATAGTACTTTAACACTCTATACTGTTTACTTTGGTCTCAATGGGCATGTCTACACATGCATTTACTGCACAGTAACTTACTGCGCAGTAAGCAAATTTACACCCACTGTGGCATAAGTCGCCATAGTTACTGTGCAGTATGGGTGCATACTTATAGACACGTGCCTGTATTGCACAGTAACTGTGAATGTGTAGACATGTCCAATGAAGCTATTTTTCTGGTGTTCATTGGTGTAGGCAACAGGCAGCAGGGTTTACCAATGTCATTAGTACCTCTTATTTGAGCTTTTTTCATAACTACTTTCAATTTACTTCCCTACTCCCAACTTCTTTCTGTTTTACCCATCAGTTGCATTTCATCTTTAGATTCTAATTCAGCAAATACCCAAACATTACATTACAGATCCTGAATTGGCCCAATGAAATCAGTATGCAAAGATGTGTGTGTGTGTTTTGCAGGTGAAATCCTAGATTTTGATAAAAAAATTGAAGTTGCAGTTAGCCCTTGCTATGTGTTTGTACAAGGGGGTTCAGTCAGGGCTTCTGAGTACTAAATTACTCTAAAAGCATATTAATGTAAGGCTAGGAACAGATGTTGCCTTATCCCATGACTAGTTGTGCCTGTGTTCATCCCAGAACAGCGAAATCACAGGATTGGCTTTCTCACACATTACTTTTTCAATCAGAATTTAGTGAGTGGCTGAATGGACTGTTGCCATTGTTTCAGTGATGCAATCCTGGGACAGACTGTTAGGGTTTTTATCTTGGGAGTCCAAGGACTTTTTACAGCAGGCATGGATATTTAAACAATCACACTTTGTCAAATGGTTTCTCCAAGGACGATTGCAATGTCTGTTCATAGCCTAAAGCACTAGTTTTTGTCTCTAGACACAGTGCATCAGCTCAACATTAGGCTACAAGTGAAATAAACACAGTGAACTTTACTTTTGCCTGGAATAACCTGTATCCATAGGGAGGAACCCTAGTGGTTACAAGTACTGCCAGCCCTTGTTCAGAAAGGGGTTGTTGCCAAATGGGTAGGTGCATTGCAGAAGAAGAGTTATCTTGCATAGAAACTTCCTTATTCTACCTTTATCCCCACTTGATTCTACACCATTTCAAGCCCAGATGAACTTTATTCAACAGAAGCTAATTCAGAATTGTAGGTCCTCATCCAAAATCTATTGAAGATAATGGAAGACTCTCACTGCTTTAATAGGCTTTGGATCCGGTCCCTATTATCTTCTATAAGAACTGAAATTCTTCTGGGAAGTGATGATATCACCATCTAATAAAGACTGCTGTGGAGAGAGAGATTATGGATTTTGAATAAGTACTTTTTTCTTAGCATCATCATAAAAGGCTTAATTTGTTGGTTTATTTTGTTAAATTATGGTTAAAATGAGTTGTTAAATGATCAGACAAATTATTATATGTCACTGAGTACTAGACATTTGAGAGATTGTAGATTTGTTTTCCAAGGCTTTACTTTATCTGTACTACATCCCAGCATTAAAAAATATATATAATTTCTTTAAATGGCTTTAGTTGCATGAGAGACATTCAGGTCAGGTAGAAAATTTCTTAATGATAACTGAACTATAAAAGAACTTAAAATATAAAATATTTGGTATATTTAAGCATCAGTAATCTCAATGGTGTTCTCATAATTACTCATTGTTAGGAACATAATGTATTGAAATAAGAAATATTATATAGATTTTTCTAATTTGCTTTTTAATGAATGTTCCCTTTCTCTGCACACAGTATGAAGATAAGATTTCCATGAGTTATGAAATTAATAACTAGCATACATAAATTAACACAGGCCATACATTAGTAATATTCTGTTCTGTCCAATAACTCTTAAATATTTCAAATACTGCCTTTGAAATTTTAAATTTATATATTTCAAGTACTGAGATCCTTTAAATACAACATGTAAAATCATGCTGTATCATCAATTTTTCATGGTAGATTTAATAGAAAAGATTTTAAAACCAAAATGTGAAAACAGTTACTTCTGTTTTCAGTGTCATGACTTATTCTTTGGTAATCGTCAAAATTGTGATTTTAATTATCAAAATGTCTTTAGTTTTAAACTCAGTCCTACTTCAGACATCCCAAATACCAATGTCAAAGCTTTGCTGACACTTGCCATTTGACAAACATTTTCCTGCCCAGGCATGTTTTTCATGATTTGAAAACATTACCCACTTTGCAATCCCAGCACTGCCAATCCAGTAAGGTGTAACAAGACATCTGTATTAGTCCTATAATTTACTCTATATAAATGGATTCTTAGATCTCTAGAGATTTCCTCTGATTAAAATAGTGGGTTCTGGATGAGGACCTACAATCCTGAATGCATTGTTCAGTAGGACCCTGGGTTAGAGTTTGAACAGCTAAAGTGAAATTTTGGTTAGGAAAGGAACTTGATCCTGCACTGGGATATCAATGAGGTCTTTCAATACCTTCAGTGGAAGCAAAATTAGAAACTCAGGCTGAAAATATTTTATTTGTGCATAGTCAAGGCATTGTACCTTGGACTCAATTTGACTGCAGAGTTAATTCATCCCCAAGGAAACTTTCTTCTGGCTTTTATGTCAACTAGTTATTAACCAAGGTCTGAGTGAAGAATCATTTGATTTAATTGGTGTTGGGTGGTCACTGGATACTGGCGCATTCCTTTGGGCCCAGTTGGCATTCAGTGTTTCTCTCCTACACATATGGACCTTCTGTTGGTGTAGTTGGGGTGGCGCGCTCTCTTTTTCTATTCTCTCTTGCCACAACATTGATGTTTAAGGGTATAAACAAAAATCCCCTTTTTATGAGGATTCCTCCCAGCCCACAAGACCAGATTGGTCTCTTGCCCTGTTCCCAGGGACTTCAGTCTCTGGGCTGGGTATGGCAACTGCCCTACCTGCCTGTCATCTTCCCAATTCAATTGCCTCCCCCTACCCACTCTCGGCTCTATCCTGGATATTGGCCCAGCCACTGATTCCTGCCAATCAGCCTCACCTGGCAAGGTGGTAAAGTAGAGAGCTCAGGCAGATCAGGAGCTCTAGCTGTAGCATGGCTGTGTCGCTCCCACCAGACCCATGCTTATGGGCATGGGCCCACCATGGGTAAGTATCCTCCAATTCGTCACAACTGGATAATAAAAGGGCCAAGTTTGCATACATTTTTTTTTTGAATGATGAATGGCTGTTTGGACTGACAAAGTCAGTAAAACTTATTATTTGCTACTGGGGAAGTTTTTTTTTTTGTCTGCAACAGTGCTGTGGAAGTGACTGTTCTGCATACAAATATACATCTGTACTTGCACATAAACAAGACTATTTAACATTTGTTAAGTCGTACTGAATTATAGAATAGTAGAGTAGATGAAAAGTTTAATCATCCAATCAAGGAGTAAAACAATATTATGTGATTTAGGTGAATAACTGCATACCAGCAATAACAAACATTTGAAGTAATATTTGCCAACATCCATTCCACTGACATTTTGTTTTCCTGAACTATTTTGCAATGCTTGTTGAAAACAAATTCATATCCAGAAATCAGCAGCAGTTGGCAAATGACTCATGGATAGAAAAAAAGGTCTAAATTCATCAAGCAACTTATTTGCAATGAATAATTTGACCAGCTCAATTAACAGCAATTTGCAGAAAGCATACACAACTGAGACTGCGGTAAAGTAATTAGAAAAAGAATGACTTGTAAATGAAGCAGAACCTGGAGATAGTTCAAAGGTGGTAAACAGAGAATCCCATTGTGCCATTTTTTCACACTAAATGTCATTTGACTCAGAACAATACCAACAAGAAAATAAAATTGAACAGGAAGTAAATTTTTGAGACATCTCTGCACAAATGAGGTGTTTTCATATTACCTGCCCTTATACTATAAAATACAGAACTTTAGGACTGGAAAGTTATGGAAAACTATGACATGCAGTTTGTCAAATGTAGACATAATTTCAATGGAGGATCTTACCTGTAAAGTTATAACGTAAATATGTTGGCAAGAACATATAGCTGACTTCTTAATCCATTGAAAACTAGCATCTATTGAGCTTGTGATTATTATTACAGTACTGCTGAAAGACAGAGCAGATATTTTTAACTTTATAAGAAAAATATTTATATAGCGCTCCCATTCTCATTCCCTTTCTGTAACCAGTATTGCAAGCTTGTCAAAACATATTTCCTGCAGATCACACACTCTGAACTAGACACAGTCATTCCTAGGACAGTGATGCCTTTTGGAAAGACAGAGGGATAAGAAAAGTATTTTCAAAATGCAATTACAGAATGTCACAATGGCCCAGTAATCTGTGTCTTGTGGCTCAGTAGTGATTCAAGGGCTTCCTGTCAAGTTCACCATGGTGATCACTCTTTATTATTCTAAGGAAACATTAGTGGATGGTGACAATCATCCCAAACCAATTTTTACTACTGCTGCTGCTGCTACTACTATTACTACTGCATGGTCCTGGAACTTAAGTTACAAACCAACCCTCCCCCCAATTGGTAGGCACTGTACAGATGAAGAACAAAAAATTACATCTATCTTCAAAGACTTACAATCTAACTATAATAAGAGATATTTGATAGGTACAGATAGAATAGGAAGCAATTAGTCAACACTGGTCTCAGCACACCAACAGGTTAACTTTTGACAAGTTGTTATGTAGGGACAAATCTAAAATTTCTTAAAGTGGGGTGTAGCTCACCTTCCTTCCTACCATGTGGGGATGGCAAGAAGTGGCTAGAGCCCCTGGGCTGGTGGGCACACCAGGGAGCAGGACAGAGATCAGGCGCTTGAAGTGGGGGGACTCATGCATTGCCACCACTGTCCCCAACTGAGCTGGGTTCCCCGTACAGCTGCTCCCTGCAGTTTGTAGCTGGAGTGGGATAGGGAGGTCTCCTGGGTTCCCCCTGTGCCTGGGTTAACTGGGGACAGCTGTGGTGGCAGTGGCAGGGGGAAGGGAATTCATCTTTCGCGGCCTGCAGGGATCACAGTAGGTGAATGGCAGATGCAGACAGAAAAAGCCTACCTGCTGCCCCTATTGTCCCCATAGCATCATGTGCAGCTGCAGCCTATGGCTAGAGCAGGGCAGGAATTGCTCTGGGGCTCCTTCTATGCCCAGATCAGACAGAAACAGCATCAGCAGCAATGGAAGGGGGATGCATCTGAAATGGAAAGGGATGTATCACCACTGCTGCATCCCTCCTAGATCTGCCCCTGTGTCTATGGTTATAACAGAAAGGGAGAATCCTGAGGATGTTTGGAAGATGAATTAGATTTGTGAATGTCGTTATTCCTCAGCATGAAGAAAAGTACTTGTTTGACCATCTGACTGGGTGATGAAGCTTGGCACGATGTGAGACAGGAATCAATAACTTGGTGCTGTATAAGAGATGATATGTGAGACAGGGTTAGACCCTGGGGGCCTTTAAAGTAAGGACAAATAGCCTGAATCATTTATGATAGACAAGGGGGAGTAAAAGGAGGGACACAAGAGTCATGGTCATAGACATAACAGCAGACTAGGAGAATGTGACGGGATTTTGATGGGATCCTAGTGGGGCAATTTGCATTTGTCAAAGCAGAGTCAAGAATATTGTGGTATTTGAGGCATAAGATGATAAAAGCCTGGATGGATAGTAAAGGTCTGAGAGATGAAGCATAAAGAATCTCCTGGATTTAGAGGTTGCCTAGTGTGAGCACTAGAGAGAGGCAAAGATGATGCCCAGATGTTGGGGCTAAGTGACAGGCAGGATGGTGGTATTGTGTGCAGTGACTGAGAAAGGAGGCAGCAGGGCAGGCTAGGGATGGAAGTGAAGACTGAGGGTTTTGTTTTACTTGTATTCAGCTTTAATGGCTAGGTAGCCATGATATGTCAGAAAGACAGGCTGAGATCTCAGTCTGAACAGAAGGAGTCAGATCTGGAGTAGGGAGGTAGCCCTGCGTGTTGTTGGTATTAAGATGCAGTAAGGTTGTTGTAGCCATGATGGTCCAGGAAATGTATATCAGCAAGGTGGGGGTTGGTGGTTATCTTTCATTTGACCACAACCAAAAGATAAGTGCTGCATCGCTGCCACCAGGAGTGGGAATGCAAGTTAGTCTAGTAGAATATATCACAAAAAGCCTCTTGTTTCAGAGTGGAGATGGTAACTGAGTTGGTGCGTGCAGCTGAGATGATCTAGGAGAAAGCTGTGGAAAGAGACAACAAGAGGAACAAAGACATAACCCTACAGGACCCAACAAGAGAAATGGAACCGGGTACAAGGAGGACTTTCCACAGGACACACTGGGTGTATCTACACGTGCAATTACAGTGCCTGAATAAATTGTGGAGCTCATTGCTCTGGAGATACCTGCTCCCAGGTGTGTCATTTGAACATACGCTTGGGAGCCATTAATTCCAATGAGCTCTGCAGTTTATTCAGGTGCTGCACATGGAGCCTGAGTGGAGCAGCTCTGGCTGGCAGGGAACCCCATGGGTCAGCTTTCTAGCCCAGGGCTGCCACATCTCCTGCTCAATGTGCTGCAAAGGGGCTAGCTGGGTCATGAAGGAGCTTAGGCATGGGGCTAGCTAAAGCACCCTTGTGCCCTAGCCAGCTGAACAGCATCTACACATGAGCTGCTGCAGTGTTTTTTACTCTGCTGTGGGCCAGTACTTGTATTTACAAGTCCTATCCTGTTGCATAGTAAATTAGTTGACTCCAGCCTAATAGGAGTGCACGTGTAGATCCAGACATTTACTGTGCAGCTAATTAGTCAACTGCGCAGTAAACATCTCCTGTAGAAGTGCCCCCTGATGAGCAGTTACAGAGGTAGGAAGAGAAAAAAGAACTGCCAAAGGACAAGTTTTCAAGATGCTCATAGCCATCTTTGTCAAAGACAGCTTATGGGTCAAAGAGAAGGAAGACGAAGTACTGGCTCTGAAACTTCTCTATGAAAAGGCCATTAGAGACTTAGATGACAGTGGGGGTAAAAAGGGTGAATGCCAGATGGAGACAGTTTAGAGTGAAATTGGAAGAGAGGAAATCTAGACATAAACTGTATACAGTGACTTTTAAAGAGTTTTTGGATGTGAAAGGGAGATGGAGTGGTAGTTGAAAAGGCAAGTCAGGTCTGGGGTGGGGTTTTCTAAGATGAGAAACCAAAGTGTGTTTATAGTGTACAATGGGGGAAAGAGCTAAAGAAAGTGTGAGGGGCTAAGGGGACAAGAAAGGGAAGGGATGAAAATGTATAGGAGGGCATTCAGAGATCTGTTTGGGAACCAGGAGAGGAAATAGTGAAGGAGAACAAAAAACTGAATGTCCATCTGTGGCAGAAGGAGAAAGCGTCTGCAGGAAAGCATGGGAAAAAGGAAGACTAGCAGAGGAAAGGGGAAATCTCACAATGTCTTTTGTCAAGTTTCTCTCAGCTTAAATCAGCAAGATCTGGTGTGGGGAAAGGAGCAGAGGGAGGAGGAAGGAAATGTCTGAGTCAAAGGCAGTGGAAAGGCATGTAGGACCGCATGTGTAAGATTTAATTAAGTTGGCGATCTAGAATTCATCAAAAAAGACAGCACAACTGAACACGGGAAAACTAATTTTAGTGGTGAGCTTCAGCTTGATCACAGGCATTCCTTAGTACAAGATGAGCAGCAGAGGAGGCTAATGTTGGTACTGAGCCAGGTCAGGGGGTTAGCAGGGAGACCTTGCAATGGGAGAGAAGAACAACAAAATCAAAGATGGAGGAGAGTGAAGCTTGGAGAGAACCAACAGCTCAGCAATGGAAAAAAGGGAGGAAGAGGAGAGGAGCAGGGTCAGATCGGATGAAAAGTCACCACTAGTAGACTGGAAGTCACAGAAAGACCTGGGAGAACCAAATGGGCTCTCCTGAAGGCGACCAGGTAGGGGGGAAACAACATCAGAGAGAGAGCGAGAGCAGTGCATGGTGAAGCCACAGTTAAGTGTACAGCTATTTTAATGCATGGGAAAAGTAAATCAGGGATATTAATCAGATTAAGAGATGAGGGTGAAGAAATTTATGGCTAAGTTTGAAGTCACCAAGACTTTTATAGAGGAATTCTGAGGGGAGGAAAAGAGAGGGCAAGGAGTCAAATCAGAGATAAAAGTGGGGTAGGGTGCAGTTGAGTGGATGAACTACAAGTCAACACTGATGCTGTTGTAAAAAAGGCAAATATCACCTTGGGCTGCACTCACAGGAATGCCAGCTGCAAGGCACAGGACATAATTACTCTACTTTGGCTTGATGCTGGAAACATCTCCACGGGAGCCTTATGTCCATATTTGGGAACCACTTTAAAAAGGAAGTAGACAAACTGGTCAGTCTCAGAGACAACAATAATGACAAGAGATTTAGAAAACATGACTAGTATGGAAAGTTTGAAGGAGTTGGGTTTGTTCAGTATAAAAAAAAAAGGGAGAGAGGAGACCATAGGAACGGTCTTCCAGTAAATAAATGCGTGTGTGTATACATAAAGTGGTGATCAACAGGGGAAGAACCAGACATTTCTTCTGGGGGGAGAGCACTAGCTTGTTGAGGCATGTGTACGGTGTACAGCCTGAACCAGCAGCAGTGCAATCAAGCCACCTCCTGCAGGTGAGCTAACGAGCCCTTATTGAGAGGCAGAGCTCAGCAGGTCAGGTGCAGCACAGCCCTATCGCAGCTGTACTGTTGGGGGACCAGCATGTGCAGAGAGATGCTGGGAACTGCAAAGTGCTCTGTATGTTAGCACCAGGCAGTTCCTGCAAAGTCATCTGTGCTAGCTCTGCGCGTACGGCCTGGAGAACAAGCAGCTCCATAGCCTCAGCGCAGCTGATCAGCCCACCAGCAGCACCACCCTCCGGAGGCTATCCCAGCTGCGAGGCAGTCTGCACTATGAGGTGCTGTGGGAAGACCTGTGGGACAGAGTAGGTTACCAGCTCAGACTCTGCTGTATGCATGCTAGATGATCAATCGTTATGCTTACCCAGATGAGTAATAGGCTTAATTTGTAAACACTGGCTGGGCACTAGCTCATTCTTTTATTCCTGAGAGCAGATTTTCAAGATCTCAGGTGTGTTGGGCTAGTCGCAATGAATTGGGAGAGGATCACAGCCCTAGCAGGAGAGGGACGTGTGTTTCCAGGCAGAGAAAAGAGTCAGTTAAAGACCTGAGTGAGATGCCCTTAAGGAGACCATGAAGGTGTGTCCGGGTCACAATTACCCTTGGCACTGAGGCACAGACTCTGAAAATTGTCTCTACGTATTATTTCTTTCGAACAGAAAATGAACCTGTCCAGGTAGCAAACTAGCTTTTGTACCAACCACAGGATATAGATTAAAACTGACCATACAAGGGTTGTCTGTTCTCATAGTATTTCCAGCCCCGTCACACAATGTTCTGACTTCTGCAGAGACGGTTTTCTCATTGGCAGCCTTGCCCACCTCCCTGTCTCTTGCTGATCACAGCTGCTATAGGGGAAGTTATGACTCGCACTCTCTTCAGGAGCCAGGAGATACTGAAGTGAGGAAAGGATAAAAAATAAAGAAAAAAGGAGTGTGGGGGATAAAAAAAAGGAGGCTACAGCAGGAGGGTGAGTGGCTGAAGTTGCTCACAGTTGAGGCCACAATCTCAGGCCTGGGATATGGGAGAAGAGGGCTCCAGTCCCTTAGGTCAGGGCTATGTGAAATTCCTTTGCAGCTCCCTGACCCTCTTTCCATTCCCAGCTCATGAAGAGAAGTAATTAGCCAAGCACAGGTTGAGAAGAAGAGCGTAGGCAACAAGGGGTGCAGAATTGTTGAGTCTGGGTGGGTGGAGCAAATGTCAGGCTAGGGCAGAGGTATACAACTAACAGATTTAGGGCTGGGAATGTAGAAGTGATGGTAAGAAAAATTAACTGATGTTGGAGTGGCAGGGCTGGAAGAGAGTTTCCTGTTACAAATTAATAGCCCCCAAGGCCATGCCCACACAAGCATGCATGTGAGTTTTCCGGTGCCTCTAAGGTTTTGGAGGCACCGCAAAATGCACCCTGTGCAGCGGATTTTGTTCTCTGTACTATATATTTGCAGCACAGAGCCAAGTTTAGATAATGGTATCAATCCTGGTATTAAAAAAAAAAAAGCAATCAGAAAAAAAGCTGGGTGGTGCATGTGACAGCAGTGTGTGTTGCCTGAAATATAGCCAGGGTCCATGCGCACAGATCACCAGTGCTGGAGCACCGAGAGGCTGAGGGCCTCCCCTACCCGACTTGGAGCATTTTCCCCTGTGTTAATCCCACATAGAGGGGCATGTGCCAGGGCAAAAAGCAGTGGCATGAATTTGTGCTGCTGCTTTTTTACCCACAGCAACCGTGTGCCCCTACTCATTGGAGACTAATAGTCTCAGCTTTGAGGCTGGACTGATTCTAGAATCACAAACCAACCCGCGAGACTTGCTTATCCTAAAATTCAAGAGAATTAAAAATAATGATTCATCTAATGACCTCTTGGGTATGACCTTCTGGATTTCAGGAGCTCTTTTTTGAGAGCAATAGCCCGATGACAGACATTGATGTATTTGCTGTTGGGTCTGAAACAAAGTGTATGCTCAGACCCGTGCAGAATTGTGGTTAATTTTCTGATCTATGTAAACATAGGTGGGACAGCGTCTTGGTGTACTGACTGTAATCTCCCAAGTGATCTTCTATCTGCAAATTTATGTTTGTGTTGCCATGTTTAAGTGAGTTCTGGGGACTGGTATGTTCATGAAGGGCATGGACACATGTAATGTTTAGATCAGTTTAAATGTCATTGAAACCTGAAATGGACAGACATACGAGCCCGTTACAGTGGTTTAAAGCTGCCTGGAATGGTTCAAAAGTGCACCTGAAAAATCAGGTACTCTTCAAGTGGTTCACAGTGCCCCAGGTCAGTGTTGTGTGGATACGTGTGACATGGGTTTGGTAGGTCCTTTGGGCATCCCATACTGCATTATTCCTCCCCCCTGCCTCCCCCACTGCTGCAGCTGGCTTATCTGTTACACAGCCAGAATGCTACTGTCCCCCTCTTTTCCTTTTTATTGGCTTTTTATTAATGACCTCCCTAGTGCTTCTCTTTTATTAAAAGCTATTTTTTCCCAACAGTCTGCTGTAGTCCCTACTCCCTAGTTGGCTGTAGTCTCTCATCATGCACTCCATATCCCCTGGGAACCCAAGACTGTGGGTCTAAGTGCTACCTCCTCATTTCCCCAAGTCAGGCAAGCTGACTTCAGATGTTCATCCTTTGCAAGCAGTTGAAATCTATTGAACTCACATTTCAGAGAAAAGGGAAAGCAGAGAAGTGAAAACACCTCCAGCTACTGGTCGCCCACTCAAAGCATGGGTGCGAGTATTCTCCTGTACTTCCTCATTGTGAGGCATGTTGGGCTGGGTGCTTATTCCTACTCCCTGGTATCGGAGCTACAGCACTTCACCACTTAAAACTTACCTGTTCTGCCTGGAATGCTAGGGTCACCTTGGACCCATGACCCAGTTCCCACCAGTGATATTTGAGCATGGTTCAGTTGTTTTGTGTGTCTGCATGTTTAATGTTCATCATTCAAATATAGGATTGGTCATATTTAGCTCAGTATCCACCTAGAGAAGTGATATGGCTTTTATTTTTTCCTGTTTCCCCACCTGGGTCACATTTAGTCTTTATAAAAAATTCAAGATGATTGCACAAGTACTTCTGGTTCTGAATCTTAAGCAAAACACATACTTTTGCAAATATTTGTGTAATTGTTGCTTTAAGGAAACATTCACAAAGACTAATCTTAACTTTAGCAAAAATATACACAATCGTATCTAACTTCCAACTTTGTCAAAGCATTTGAGAAATTTTTGCAAGGTTTGTATAACTGGAGGACATTTAATCTGTACTTGTCTTTATTCACCCCGAAACCCTGCTGCATTATGGACTTGATTCTGCTCCATTGAAATCAATGGGAGTTTTGTCATGACTTTAATGGGAACAGGGTCTCTTCTCGAGGCCTTTGGGAAAAGGCAGATGAGCCAGGATTCCTTGCTGAAGGATTGTGCTTTGCAGCCCTGGATACCAGCAATATCCCTTGATGACTTCATAATGTATTTAGTGGTGTTTATATAAACTAGAAATAGTTGGGAGGCAAATTCTGTTCTCATTTAAATGTTGTCAACTTGTAAGTTTTTTTTTGTGGGTGTCCTAACATTTTGGTGTGTGTGTGTGTAGGGGAGCTGACTCTATTTTTGAATGCCTGGGCTTGACAAACACTCTGTTAATGAGATCACATAAATACTCTTTTTTTTTTTTTTTGTAAAGAACTTCCAAATTTACTGGTGAAAAGTGCTTTAAGGAAAAAGTTGAACCTCAACTAATGGACTCAGAACTTACCTAACTAGCAATGCTATTTTAGGAAATACTTTATTTCTCACCAGGATCGAAGGAAGCATGCTGTAATTTCACATTCTCTGCTTGCTGATTACAAGAACAGGGTGTTCTGCTTCTCTGGCACTCCTATTTTCTAAGCGAGAGGAAAGATTACACATCCCACAAGGGTTCTGAAATCCAATTCAGTTAACAGCTCCCTCAGTCATCGTAACATCCTTTTATTTTTATTGTTTTCTCAGCCTTTATTTTTTATCAAGTATGCTCTGTTATATATGAAAAGAAACAAAGTATGTAACATATATTTCTTGGAAGTGCTGTTCCTGTGACAGATAATGTAACACATCTTCATAGTTTGCTGAGTCCCGCGACTATTTATAAGGTTTGGAATTGAGATGGCACCAGAAAACAGAAATAACAAAAGAATGACATTTTTCTCAGTATTTACTCATTCATCCCTATTTATTCTGTACGCCTGTAAAGGAACAATGAACTAAGAATTAAAGGTGCTGTTGAGTGTTCATTGTCAAGAGAGATTAGGAAATTCAGACACCTAGAATTATAAAGGCAGATAGAAAAAAGGAGATAACATTATTTAGATAATAGATGTTAAACTTGCTTTCAACTATATTCATTTTTCCAAAGTGTTTTCAGGTGAGTAAAATAACTTCCTGTTGCTGCTTCTAATTTATCTCTTCATTGCAGTGGATTCTTCCTATACTTCCTGCACTTTCCCGAATGCCTCACCTAAGCTTTCAGTTAAGAAAACAGAATCAGGTCCAAACAAAGCAAAAAAAAAAAAAAAAAGGAGAGAATGACTTCTATTTCTCCAAGTTCTGCTCAGTTTAGGAAAAGATTATTTTTTAAAGCACCTTAACACCCTGATGTCCAACATTATGATACATAGGCAGCTGCTGAGAAGCTTATTTTATCTGGAGGCACTTCATTTTGATCTGAAAGTTCTCCATCCCCTTATACTACTGTTATCTTACAGGCCCAGATTTGTCCCAATCTGAACAGGTAGATGGATGCTCTAACCATTGCCCAAGCCCCACTGGGATCTATGTGAAGCAGCACTCAAGTCCCTTGAAGGGTCCAATCCTATAGGTGTTTTCTGAGCCTGCATAACACCCACAGACACATGGCATTTGTGGCTGCTCTTATTTGGTGCTGGTTCCTTCCTTTCATGTAATAAACCAGCAGCCTATGTCTCCCACTGGGGGCCCAAACCTGCCTCTCCCATCTGCCAGGACAGTGTCCTAACCACTTAGCCAATTTATAGGCTAGGCTGGACTGAGAATGGAATTGAGACCCTTCGTTCTGACTGATTGCAGAAAGGACTGGAATTTGGGACTTTACCCTGTCCTCCTGTGCACCTCTTGGTTAGTTCTAGTTAGCAATGTGCAAGTATGTGTGGGGGGAAGGGGAAGATTTTTTTTTTTTAGTTTGTCCTGTTGAGGAACCTACTTCTTCCAATGAACTGTTTAGGGAACCTAACCGTGGGCTCCTTCTGCTCTGCAGGCCAGGAACTAACTTCTCTGTAGTTATGCCCTTTTGGGTCTGCCCCTTAGGTTGATTGCCAAGCATGCAGACACCAGATTTTACCAGGATAAGGCTCTTTCTCAATTCCTCTCTTCTCAGTGCCTGCTTGTTTGAAGGAAAGCTAGGCTGAAGTGAATTTTGCACAGTGATGAGATCATCAGGTATCAACAACTCTTCCAGGGTAAAATACTGTACTCCCACTGTGCTAAATGGAGGGAGGAGAGGAAGTCTCATGGTAATGGAAGTCTGAACCACCAGTTTTAATGAACATTCTGTTTGTTAAAGCAAGGTTTTAATTATTTAGAAACAGTATATTAAGTAATGTCTTGCCGTTGCTCCTGCCAAGCCTCCCTGGAATGACTGATTGCCTCCAGCCTCTCAGAATGCACCCTCTGTAAACACAGCATGTGCAGTAGTAACGAAAAGACTAATACTCAATCTGCCAGATGACATTCTTTATTAATATTTAGTGTAGGCTCCTGCAATTGGAGGGAATGCGATTGCCTTGCCAACCCTCAAAAGAAAAAAACAAGAAGCATGTCCTTGTCCTTTGCACAACTTGCAGATAAAATTGTGACACTCATTACATTACCTTGGTTCAGAGTACAGTATGGATATTAATTTGATTAGAATAAATGGAAGAGGAAACACCATTTAACTTGATGTTAGGAGTAAATGGGGAAACAAACAGGTACTGGTGGTGATTTCCTCCTGCATGAAAGGAAGATTGATAGTAAAGTCACTCTTTAAGACCTAGAAAAAGTTCCACTAATGAAAGTAGGCAATATTGCTATCTATATTGTCTCCCCAAGCATAGGTGTATTATTCCTCTCAGAAACTATATGTATGTGGACAAACAATTATGTTCAGTAGTTGGTTTTACACCTAGCCCTTGGACTTCTTATGAATGCAGCTGGTAGTGTCCACAGAGAATGGGTAGGAGAGCATGTATCTACCCGGATCCTGTATGGGGGCAGCATGCTGCAGCTGCCCATAGATTCATGTGAGGTCAGTGATGCATTGCAGGGGAAATGGGGAGAAGGCCAGTAGGCCTGAGTACAGCTTGACTGCACAGGGCTTGAAAGAAATCAATGGGTTGACTTTGCTGCTCATGGCCATTCCAGACAAAAGGCCTCAGTGCACAGACGGGTCTGGAATAAAAAGCTAAGGCAGATAATTCTCTCTCCATATAACTGCTTTTTTGTGCTAGGCTTTGCTTTCTCTGTGTGAGGAGACAGCTAGCTTTCAGGAGCACAGGGGAATGAGAAAGCAAGAAAGAACGAGAGCTAATGACACTGATGCCAGCAGTCCAGTCCTGTTTCCTTTAAGTACACCTCAGTGAGCTTACAGCAGTAGAGTGATAAGACCTACAAAAGTGATTTGAAGTGCAGTGCATGCTTTAACATGACATGTGCATGGGTGCATGCCTGCTGGAGAACTACTCAGGAACTGGAACTGGGAGAGAGGAAATTAGGGGGGAATTTCCTGCCTGCAGCAGACTTCTCATTCATTTCTCATTCATTTGTCTGAGTATTTGCTATCCTATTCTGTTCTCTGGAAAAGGAAATGAGGAGCCTATTACTCTCTGATGCTATAACTGTGGTAAGTAGTAATATTATCCAGCCTTTTGTTGGAGGTCTTTAAGGGTCTTTGAACAATACAATATCTTGTCTTTCTATTGTAAGCATTTGAAAATGGCAAGTAGGAATGAGAGTTGATATCCTTTCTGGTTAAGGTGACAAACCATCTTGTCTATACAGAGGTAGCTTATTTAAGATGCTCAAGGCTCTTTTCATGTCCACAGCTTGTGTGAAGACCACTAGTGATGCATAGAGGGTGCACGTGGGTGTATGTGCACCCACTGAGATCAGCCGTGCACCCCCTGGAAGTGCCAGCCACGAAACTGGAAGTGCTGGTGGAAGTGTACTTCCAGTTTTGCCACTGGCTCAGCAATCGGCTGCTGGGGGATACCCCCTGCCTCACCTGGTCAGCAATTAGCTGCGAGGGGACTCCTCCTCCCCAGTCAGCAATCAGTTCCCCCGCTGCCCCCGTCAGTGATCTGGTGCCCCCCTTCCAGACTTGGGAGACACCAGTCGCCCATGGTGAAGACTTTAGATATCTGTATTTTTCCTCTCCTCAGGCTTCCTCTTTTTTTTCTCACTGTGAATCATCCTCTTTTCTCTTGGTTTGGATGCAACTCAGAAGTAAAGTTTAGCAACCTTTCATTTATTCACAAAAGACCAGAGGTGTATCAGGGCTGGTATCTGAGAAGCAGTCACTTATTCAATCCACTGATTGGATGTCTCTTATGATCCATCTAAATCTTGCACATTAAAAATAGGCAATATAATGTTAGTGGATCAGGCACTAGTGTGGGACTCAGAAGCCTGGGCTCTACATCTGGCTTTGCCACTAGCCTGATGGCCTCACTGTGAACACGTCTACATGAGCCACCCACTGTGCAGTTGGTACTGTGTAATCATTTAGTATTTGCATAACCAGGTACTAAATGGCTGTGCAGTAACCGGTGTTACTACACACTAGCATCCTGGTACGGTTGCCTGGTGATGTTTATTGTGCAGTAGCATGTTACTCAGTTGTACCTGGTGGTGCTACTGCGCAGTAAAAGTCTCATGTAGATGATCCCTGTGACTCCATTTCTCCAGGTGTAAAATGGAGTAATGATGCTGCCCTCCTTTGTTGGCAACTTTGACAATCTTCCAAGGAAAAACCTTATGAGAGCTATGCTTATAAGTATAATATAAAAACAGTGTAGTGATATGCAATATAGGGCATTAAGGAACTTCACTTAGTGAAAGATATGGGAGGATACATTTAGCTAACCAAATACAGGTAGATCAGATAGCATACACACAGTTTCCAGCTTTTACAATTGTATGTATTTACACATTAAATTCTGTTGACTCTGAAACAACCCATTTAAAATATAGCTGTTGCAATTTCCAAACACAGTTCAAAGCAGAAATAGATTTTTCACAGAATTCCTTCCATCCCATCCTTTGTTATCTATTTTAGCATTTATTTCTTTTAATGGTTTTTTTGGTTCTTATTTTAATGTTCTGTGCCTAAAATAATGCCTTTAGATGACAATCATTCACTGTGTTGGGGCTGTACAAAGAAAAGTTAAAGTTCCTGTCTTGGAAACTGTGTGATTTAGTACCAAGCAGGTGTGTTGGGAGCCTGAGAGAATGCTGTTTATTGCTCACGTTCAAGATCTTTGGGTAAAGGTAATCCAGAAATACAGTGCTGCTGTTTAGATCATTTCAATTTAAGATGCAATTTAAGATGCAGTTAATCCTGGATCCACAGCTGAATGCACACCTGTGAGTGCATTGAAAAACTATTATGCAATTATTTAAAAAATGTAGAAAACATTTCCTAGAGTGAGGGGGGAAAGAGAATATTGTGTAATTAAGACGATATATTGTTTATTTCAAGATGGGATAATCTGCTTAGTGCTGCCTTATCTTTATATCAACGGGATTTTATTACAAGATACTGAACGCTAAAGAACTCCAAACTGGTTCTGAATTCAGCTTCAGCTAGGTTTAGAAACAATAGGAGAAGTGCATTAGCTAAAAAATCAGATAGTAAAATCTTCCACTTCTTCACACTTCCTGTTCCTTTATGGGCAGGATTCTGTGTTTTGTGTGTGGCCCAGATTCCCAGCAATATCTGTTTTAGCATTTCTGCATTCCCACTGATCTATCTAGAAAATACTGAGTTCCAATCCTTTAAAATATTTTTCTACTGAAATGAGTCACAAGGATGGAAAGCCTCTACATTAAACCAAAGCACATTTTCTTTGACAAAATTCTCGGTTGACATTCCAATGCACAGAGCCAAAGGAAATGAAGATAAGAGATTAACGATATTGGAAACTGTTGTTGAAGAACGTTCTATCGTATTTTAGGATACTTTTGTAGGGGCGTGTGTAGATGAAATGGGGGCCCTAAATTGAAGTGGTAGGTTTTTAAACCTGCTGCTTCAATTTAGGACCCTTTAAACCCCCTGTGTATGCACACACCATGCACTTACCTGCCTCTTGTAGGGGGAGGGGCGGACAAGCTGCTGGCAGATGGAGCGGTCCCTGAGCTGCGGGGGTGTACGACTTGCGGTTCCCTTTGCAGCAGCGGCGGCCCCCCAGGCAGCACCCAGCTCAGGCGGTCCTGGGGGGCACTGCAGCCACTGAGAGACGGACCAGGCCCCTGCGCACCTCAGGCAGGCAGGCTCTGGGGGGCGGGGAATTCAGGCTTGCCACTTGTCTGGGATGCAGCCTGCCTTTCCAGGCTGCTGCCAGGCAGCCTGCAGGCCTTCCTACACAGCTGCAGAGCTGAACGGGGCCTGGTGCTTCGCTTTGTGGCTGTAGAGGCAGCCAACTAAAACTCCTCAGAGGAGTTTTAGTTTGCTGCACCCCAAATCATTTAACATGCATTACAACACTGAATTTCCTACAGTGGCTGGAAATAATGTGCAATATGCTGCTGAGGCATGCAAACACTGACACCATTAGAGCGGTGCAAAAGCATTAAGCCTGCTTTAAAGTGTTGTGTACTCGCCTGCCTCCTTTTGCCTACACGCGACCTATGACTTCAAATTTGTCTATTCCAATAATGCTTTGAGATGCCTTATTGAAACACATATTGTGCACAGTTGTTTTTTTGTGGGGGGGGCTCCCCACTTTTGCCCAGAATGCCAGGCTTGGAGCAGACTTCTGATTGGTGGAGCATTTCCACTTATAAGGTAACAGTTGGGAGGGGCTTGTCCTGCCACTTCCCAGAGAGTGGGGCAAAAAGCCCTGGACCTGAGTGAAGCCTGTGCTTTGCAGGTCCAACAGAGTCCTGGGGGTATGGCCTCCAGAGAGCATAAAAGGACAGCATGATCAGCATGCAGAGCAGATGCACTGAGGGAATGGAGATGAAGGAAGAAGGGGAAGAGAAGAGCTGGGGAAGAGCTGCCCAGTGGGCAGAGCGACATCCCAAAAAGCTCCAAAAACTCTCTCACCAGGACCGATGTCACAGCCCCATTAGCGTGCAGAGCAGTGCATAGGGCACAGACCCGGATTGCCTCGAGCAGCCTCTAGGTCTGCATTTCCTGGGAGGCAGCTAGGGTGTGGTGCAGAGATCACTGCATGGAGCTCAGACCCTGAGAGCTGCTCGAGGCAGCTTGGGTCTGTAACCCTTGGTAAGCAGCTGAGGGCACGGTGCACAGATTGCTGCACAGGGGCTCTGGGAGTTGCTTTAGGCAGCTTGAGCCCCTTCCCCTGGCATGTGGCCAGGTAGGTGATATAGGCAGTGTTGGGCCAGAGGGTCCGAGAGCTGATTGAGCTTGAGGCAGCCCCGGTCTCCAATCTATCTAGGCAGAAGGACAAGCCCTGGAGTGCACGGGTTAGTTCATGTGGCCGTGAGTGGGCTGTTGTTCAGGGAGAGAAAGCCCAGGCAGCGGAAGGCCACCGCGGAGGGAGCCAGAGACAGCCCTGCCATGGCAGGAGTCATGAGTTGCATGTGAGAGTGGTCTCCCACAGGGGAGGAAACCCTCGGGGGGGAGCCAACAGGGGCCCTGCAGGGTAAGGGCCCTGACCCAGCCAAAGAGGCAGGAGGACCTGGGACTTTGTGCCTCTACCTGATGAATAATAACAAGGTCTCCCATTGCAGAACTTGGGGAGAAGTCCAGGTATACCTACACTCATTGGCACTCTGAAGGGTGTAAGACTGCCTTGCATTTTGTCTGTCCGTGCATTATATTTTATTATATTTGGGTTGTTTTGAACTCCCTATTTTATGAGCATGTGTATATATCTCGTATCTAATGCTTCTAACTTAACGGTTTTTCACAATTTGTAAATAGTTACTTGCTGTTTATTCTGTGCTATTGATGTACTTACCTGTTCCAGGATCCACCTGCTCACCTGTGGTGGGTGTGGACTGTTGGCATGTGCTTTCGTTTACTGTTTCAGGGCTCACCATTGACCTGCACTGGGTTTGAGCCCACTGGTGGTGGTACTTTTCCCAGGTTGTTGATTATTGAAATAGCATTGTATGTAAAGTTAAATTGTAAATGGCTATTCTTGGTTGAACGTTTTACCTGTATCTGTGTATATGTATGTTTATAAATAAATATAAATAAACATTGGATGGATGGATGGATGGATGGTTATATTATAATATATATAAATGTGTAAATAGTTAAGCCATCTTGTCCGGGACTGGCTCTATAGAAACTAGAGGAACTGGTATAGAGATGACCAGATCCCTCTCACAGCACTACCACGTGACCAGTCATCCTTTCCATTTGCAGATGGAGTATGCCCTTAGGTATACCCGGGCTACAATTGCCTTCCTTTTCACCTTCCACTTAAAAAAATTAAAAAGTCAGGTGTTTTCCCATCTCTACCTGATTCAAGAAAAGTTCATATATGCAGGCTAAATTATAGTGGTAGTAACCACAGGGTAACGTTCTGCCCAAATCTGCCAGAACTGAATTCAAATGAAGGGAATGGGGCTGGAAGTAGAGTACTAGAGTGAGTAGAAATTTTCCAAGTCCGAGGCCCTACATTCATGACTTTATGGCTGGTTCCAGTAGAAGCATCAGATATTTGCTGGAAAAGCATTGCTGACTACTGGTCCAGGCCTCCATCATTTGCTCCTGGGCCGCATCAGGAGCAGCATGGGGAGAGGGCAGACTTCTTCAACTCCATTTGGTTACATCCTCCTTTGGCTAAAAACAGTTACTGGGCACACTTACCAGTTCCTGCTTAACACTCAGAGAAATGCCAGATCACTGTTTTATCTGCCAAAAGGCTATTTGCACCTTTTAACTCATTGCAACTGGAGAAACTAGGCAAATTTTTAGCCTTTGACATATGAGAAAATATGACTTGTAAGCAAGAGAGAATTTGGGCAGCTTCCTTTTCTGGTCAAACAGAACAGTATTTACATTACTTTTTTCTTGGTTCATTTGCATGGCATGTGATTGTTATAGTATGAGTAGCTGAGAATGTGGCTATTTTTTTATGACAGATGTCATTAATTTCACAGCTTAAAAAATTATATATGGAAATGCCAGGAAAAGAATTCCAAACTACAGTACCAATGTCATTCTGATGTCAGAAATATTTTAATATATTTTACATAAAATCTATTATTTACTGCTTGCTTTTAAGAATGACAGGTGGCCAGTCAGGCAGCCAAATTTGTACTTTGAAAATACCCCCATCAGGGGCATAGAGGCTATTGGTTTACCTGGCCTCCATTGACCTAATCACCTGTTTTGGAGTGGTCAGGAGAAAACGTCACCAATCCCTAGGGTGGGGGAGGGGGCAGCCTTTAAAGGAGTCAGTACCTTACCTGACTCTCTAGACCAGAGGTGGACAGCATATAGTGAGGAGTCTTTCACAGTGTTTGGGGGTGGTTGGTTTATTCTGGCCCACTGCTGGAAAAGCACTGCTGACTACTGGTCCAGACAAAGACCGTATTCCTTTGAGGTTTTGCGGGTGAGAAACTGGAACAAGAATGAGCTTCTAGAATGAAGAATAGAGAAGGCTGCTGGTTATACTTTTAGGAGGTGAGGTGAAGGCTTGTTTTGTTCTTGTTCAGAACTGAAGTGAATGTTGTAAAACCTGTAACACACGGGATTTCAACCTTTTAAAATAAGTGTACCCCCAGTGGTTGGATGTGGAGCAGGGGGGTAGAGCGATGAGTGGTGGTGCACAGCTGGACATGGAGCCGGGGTGGTGGGTGGTGCACGGCCAGATGTGGAGTGGCGACGATGAATGGTGGTAGGTGGAGGCCCGTCGCATGCAAGCTTCCTCTCCCCCCCCACGTCCAGCCAGCTGGGCAGTGCCTGTGCAACCCGCAGAGGAGTGCCATTGCCCTCCCCACCCCCGGCCCTGCTTCTGGGCCACAGTGGTGTCGGGTGGTGGGTGAGGGTGCTCTGTCCCCACGCATACCCCCTAGGGCCTTCCCAAGTACCCTGTGGGGTAGGTATGGCTCTGGTTGACAATCTCTGCTGGAACAAAACAGAAGTTCAGCACGCATACTCTAGTTTCAGAATGGTAGAGTCTGGTTTAAGGTAGAGCTGGATGGATGTCATATCAGATTGAATCACTTTTAGGTTAAACTAGTATATCAAATTGCTGTTCCAGATTCCCTCCCAACACAGGTTAGGTTGCATCCCCCAGCATCCCAGGATGCTTTATGCCCCCTGCTAGCCCCCTCCATCCTAGCTCGTCTGCTGTAACTGAACTGGGTGGCCCACCCCCAGGCTGGCACAGAGCTGAGTCAGCAAGGTCTCTGCCCCCTGGCCTGCAGGGCAGTGGCATGGGGGGGGGATGGAACCCCACCCCAGCCCCAGCCAGGATCTGCACAGTGGTATCTCCCCTGTGGTGGGGCAGGCAGGTGGGAAATGGACCCCTCCCCACCTTACCCCTCCACTCCCTAGGTGGGGGCTTTCTTTGAGGCTGCGAGGGAGGGAGTTGGCAGGGAGGGGAGAGGCAATTGCAGCCCAGCAGAGCTGGGAGGTGTGCGGAATTGCCTTCCACCTTCCAGCCTTAAGCAATGCAGGCATCTGCCTACCTTGGCCAACCAAAGAGTGAATGCGAGTCCTTTTTGTTAACAGTCATGCAGCTATGCAGCTGAGAGAAACCCGCATTGATTGAATCAATTTCACCTCAGGCTTTTTGACTGTCTGTATTTAGTCTACCCAAACATTTTCTAAAATACTTTCAGAGAACGTCTACATTACAGGTTGTGTAGATGCACCAAACTTTAAACTAGTTAGCTTTGGCTTTGGTATCAGTAGAGCTGGAATAGCATGGGGCTTGTAACAGGCATTGGAAACCTTGAGATGCTGAGTGCATACTTGCAGTCAGCTCATGCTGAGTTAATCGTGCTGAGGATAATTATCATTTCCAAGTTTGCACTTATTTACATATTTATTACTTACTGGATGGTTTAGCCAAATTTGTTTTGCTGTTACATATGCAGCAAAACTAGTGCATTTCAATGAAGATTTCTATCCTATGCTATGGCTACTGATGCAACACTTTTTTAATGGTCTGTAAGGATAATTGGAGGAAAGAGCTAAAGTCTAAAAATGACACTGTCATATACATATTCACTTGTAGGGCAAGTATGAAGGTCAAGTATGAAGGTCTTGTTTAAGTGCCTGTAAACTGCATATGTGTATCCAAGGGGAAAGCAGGAAGAGTTACATGACATGCCCACACAGAAATATTTGCTAACATTAGGGGACAATGAGAAGCACATCCTGACAATAAGAAGCACTTTAGAACCATCTAATTCCAGCCAAAGAGCTGGTGGAACAGAGTTTGTTTGGGAGAGTAGAGGAACATAAAGTTGTTATAACTTAGTTTGTATTTTATGTCATGTATTTACAGTGGTTTATGTGAATGGACATTCACATTCTTGAATTCAGTTTCCCCTAACAGAATTTTTTTTCCCAAAGTTTCACGATAAAGTGATGTGATTACACGCTCATCCTAGTGATTATGATTCATCTTTTTAATTGCTTGTATTTAAAGGATAGCCATTTCAATCTTCTAAGTTATGTATGTTTTTAATTGAAACACTTTATTTCCATAGCCCTGCTTTGACTCTATCTTCTTTCTTGTGCTTCTTTTTAAATTACATTTATAAACATGCCCATCACATTCATTAAGCCAATAAAGATATTTTTCAAAGCAGAGTTTATTACATCCTTTTCTGTGCCTTTCAAGTATAATTGCATAATCATTGTAAGCTAAGGTCATGCTTTCCCCAGAACTGTTGAAGGATTAACTATTTCCAGTTCAACTGTGCTACCAAAGTACTTGTCATAAACTCCTTCTTAATCATCAAGGATCAGGTTCTGCAAAACCACTATTTTGGTTGAGTTAAAAGGATGAAGAATTTACAGTAGATGTGCTTATATCTTCTTCATATCTAGCTGCTAGTGGTCCAGCTGATGCAGATGGTAATCCTTAGCAATTTAGTGCATTAAAAGATGTCCTTTGGATATTAAAAATGATTCTGTGGGATTTCAAGGCATGAACATATGTGTTTTTTGCACTGGTGTTAAAAGGAAATGAATGCACTACATACAGCAGAACACCACACTTCCGTACTAGAATCGAGTGGAGAATTACTCTTGAGAAAACTCAGTAAATTGGTCATCTGTTAGCTCCAGACTATTAGTATCACTTCTATCAGATTACAAGATCATAGTCAGTTTCACTGATGTTAATGTATGGTGTGTCCAGCCCCTTGTTCCATGCCCCATTAACTATTAAAACAACATCTGCTGCTTTGAATGTGTATTGACAGTAGTAACTGCCACAAACAATCGTACCATCCTTATACCCTGCAGGTGTAGTGGATTGGAAATAATAAAATGGTTAAGTGACTATGACCTTCAAGTTACCTCTGCAGTCATGAAACTTGCTCTGAGTTTGGTTCAGGTAAAATCACAGTCTTCAAAGGCAACTTGAATATCTACTTTCAGTGCTTCTTGTGGGGTTGGGAAGCCATTTAAGCAGTAGGAATGAAGTTGAGGGCTGAGGGGGCACATGTAGGAAGCTGGCACTATTAATGGGGGAAAGGGGAAACTTAAGAGAGAAGATCCAATATACAGGTGGAGACTGAGTTGTGCAAACTCTTAAAGTAGAGGGTCTTTTTATATTAATGTATAGAGTGACTGCAAACAAGTCTCTCCTAGCTGTGATATTATTACTGAAGCCACTTCTTGTAGGATGGTAATCTCCCTCTAATACCTCCTTAGAATCCATCTCTCTCTCAAATTTTGGGCCTTTTTAACTTCTTTCTCCATGCCTAGAGAGCATCAATTCTTGTTTGTGCTTGATTTATGCTAAGCAGTTTGAATTACAGTAAATGCCCACATGGCATTCCATACACCAGCCCACATTTGAGACACCTGATATATTTCCAAAGAAAACATTTTAGAAAATCTGTTAAGAAATGGATAAATAAAATGTTTTATTTGGTAGTCTACTAAGGTACAAAGGATTACAAAACGCAGTGTATGGTATTTGGCGGTATACCTAGCACTAAGAGAACAAGATGGGTGTTTATTTTCTTATTGGTGGGTGCTTATTTTCTTATTCTATAGATAGGCATCTGCCTGGGGTCATCTGACCCCAGCACTCTTTTCTGTCTCGGCAGGGGGTTGGACTCAATGATCTGGTGAGGTTCCTTCCGACCCTAGCATCTATGAATCTATAAGATGGGAAATGGCACTGTGCTGATGCTGTAAAAAAACAAGTGAAAAATTAACCTTCTCTGCCAGCTTAGCTTCAAAAAGAGTAAGTCTCTGCACTACTAAGGACACCCGAAAGCCCTCAAAATATTGGAAGCTTCAGTAGTCTATTGGCTTTGTGCTGGTATTTATTTATAATACTTCCTTTTTGGCAACAACTCTGGTCTTGCATAATAAGGGACCAGATATTGCAAGCTGCTGAATGTCTTTATTTTGCACTGGTACATCTTACATGTTTGTGCATGTAAAAGGGTTGAGATGTTAAAGGGTTAAAATATGTTGTGGATCTGCTTCTCCTCTTAACCCATATCAGCACTGAGACTTCATGGAAAGACTCCTGTTATTTACAGCTGTGGCTGAAAGAAGAATCAGGCCCTGGATAGTTTTTCAGTGCAACTTATAGGATGTGATGGGAAAAATATTTATCTGTCCTTTGGACTGAGTAGTTTCCCCCAAGATAAAATATATATATGCTGTATTTCATAGTGCATAAATCAAGTTTTGAAGCCCAATTTTTGTCTCTTAAAATTCAGCCTCAACTTATTTACCATCCCCGCTGGGAGCCCAGGTAGCCCACGGCAGCCTGCCTGGACAGCCTTGGGAGGTGCTGCCACTGCGGAGGGAAAGACCGAGCCTTGTCACAGCTCAGGGGCTGCCTGGCCCGGCGGCAGCTTTTTCTCCGGCTGTGGGGCAGATGGGGAAGCTCTGCCAAAAGCAGGATCCCTACATCTGCCTTTAACAGGTGCCTGCAGCTGGATGCCTGGCACCACGCAGGAAGAGGCTGGCCTGCCACAGGGGCAGCGTGGGAAGGAAGCTGGCAGTGGGGGGGCACCCAACAGACTTAGCCTTCCCCTCTGCCCCTGCCCAACACCCCATGCTGCCCCTGGGGCAAGCCAGCCCCTTCCACAGGTGCCCACTGAAGGCAGAAATGATGAGGAACCCAATCCTGCTTTTGGCAGAGCTTCCCTACATGCCCCACTGCTGGGGAGTAAGCTGCTGTTGGTCTGGACAGCCCCTGAGCTGCCAGGGGCCCTGGTCCTTCCCTCCACTGTGGCAGTGCTCCCCAGGGCCAGCAAGGCAGGCTCTCAACAGGCAGCGTGCTGCCTGAGCTCCCAGGGGCCTGATCCAACTAGCTGGGAACCCGGTAGCATGCTGCCTCTCCCAGGAGCCTGCCCCAGTTTCCAGCGCCTTGCACACTAAGGGTGGGGGCGGGGGGGTCAACTTACATAACAGACATACAAAAATCCTAACTAAAACAGAAATACGGGGTCAACTTACTCAATGTGTTGATCTATACACTGTAAAATATGGTATATACTAGACTATATGAAAATGAATAGTAAAGAGAAAATTACATCATTTATAAATCTTACTAACAGGAACTACTTGTGTGTCTGCATTGCTTGATCATATTCAGGACTTTTCCTTTAGGGATACACACAAAGAAGCTACTATTGGCTGCAGGTGCCTGGAACATCTCTTCGGAGCCTCTTACAGTGTTATAAAATTTTCACAGAATAAATAAAGAATGGATTAACTGTTTTCCCCCTGCTGGCTTGTAACCAGCTCAGTGAAGAATAGCAAAGTTCAGGAGTGTCCTTTGGTTAACTTCTCTCTGTTCACCCTGCCTAATTTATTGTAATGAAGATGATATTGCCAACAAGCAGTATTTCTAGTGTGCTTCCTCTTGTTGTTCCCCGTCTTCTAGCTCTAGAGCAGGGTGTCGAAAATATGACTCACAGGCTGGATCTGGCCTGCAGAGTCACTCTATTTGGCCTACTAAGCTACTGGCAATCCGGTGAAAGTTGTGGGGCATTAGAGAAGCTGCCATGGAATTTGGGGCCCTTTGGTCCCACTGGCTATGGACGTGGGCAGCAAGCCAACTGCCCCCACTCCAAGTGACCCTGGAATGGGAATTGCAGGACCCGCTGCTGCCAACTGACCCTTCCTACCACCGGCAGATGCCGGCCCTAGACCTACCACCTACTGCTTCTGCCAACTGGCCCCAGACCTCTTGCTGCCTCTAGATTCACCTCTGCTACTGCTGCCTCCAAATCCCTGGCTGCCACTGCTACTGCAGAGGCCATAGCAGCCATACCTCGGACTCAATTCAGCCTGCGCCTGCAAGTGTGTTTGCTCCCAGCTGCTCTAGAACATCATCTTTTAAAAGCTTAGATTTGAGTAGTTTCCCCTGAAAGTAAAAAGTTTATTCATATACTAAGAAGTTTTCAGTACATTCATATCGATAATGTTATTTTACTATTAAAATAATAATGCTTAATTATTATTAGTATAAACATCTTAAGTATTACAAATTAATGCATATACCAGAAGTTTTACCCCAGCTAACTTTACCCTTATCAGGTTTATTAAACTATTAGGAAAACCTGGCAAAAAATAGAGTTTTTTGTTACCAGAGGAGCAGGACATTGGATGTAATGCCTAGAGCTGGATCAAGATTGATCTAATATTTCCTCTGAAGTATGAGGAAATTTATGTTAGAGCTTGGTTTGATTCATTATGGTAGCAAGAGTTTAATGCATCTTTACAGAACCTTTTGAAAGGCATCTGTTTTAAATCAAATGTGCAACAACGTTGTCTTTGGCTTTGGTTACTTTAAGGTACTTTCCATCTCAGTGTCAGAATAAGGGTCCGTGAGGCCATTACAGATCTAAGTAACACCTTTAAACTTCTGCGTTCACATGCTGTAGTGAGACCCACAAGCTCAACTAGCATGGGGAAAAAAGCAGGCTAACTTCCAGGGGTGCAGGTTGTAGCCGTGTTGGTCTAAGGACATAGGCTGACAAGGCTCTTTGGGTGAATCTGATATCTTTTATTAGACCAACTAAATAGTTGGAGAACAATTTTTAAGCAAGCTTTCGGGTTCAAAAACCCTTCATCAGGCTAAGGCAGTTTCAGCAGTTGGTGTGTGCTCTTCCTGGGTGGAATGAAAAGTAAAGAAGCCAGCGGCTGGGCTGGGCTGGGCTGCATACAAGACAGGCAATCAGTGAAGATGTAGATTGAGGAGTCAATGGATGAGAGACAGGCCTTGGGGGGGGGGGGGTGCTAACTTCCAAGCACCTCAATGCTCAGGGCTAGCACCAATTCACCTTTCCTTTCAGCTCCCCCCTCTGGGTCTGAGCATTTAAACCGAGTTCCTTGTGACTCTATCTTTCTTTAAAGACTTTTATTGATATTTTTATGAGAACGACAATCCAAGAGACACAAGGCTGTGAAAACAAGCGAGTGGGCCCAATATGAGGCACTTGTGCAGAACTGCCTGCATACTTAGAGTTGTTTAACCTCCAGAGAGGGACAGCAAGTGCAGAGCTGTTTTGTTTTGTTGAGCTAAATAAAACAGTAATAAAACAAATGAGCTAAGGAAGGGCTTCTATGACAGGGGTGCCAGTTCTGCTCCAGAGAAGGAACAATCTCACGGCAGGCTCTAAGGACTAACTGAAGGGAGGTAGCGCACGCATAGTGAGCACCTTTTGAGTGACAAATTCTGACCACCTGGAGTGAAAGACAGAAATTCAGTCCCATGTAAATGTCTAATCAGGAGCAGGAGCTCTGTGAGTACAGCTGTGAATGGGAGAATGACTTGTCCATCCCTGGATCCTAAGAATCTTGGCACTAAGTGGGTAAATTAATCCAGGATATTTGCTAATTTTACAGCCAAGTTTTCCTGGTTGAAATTCAGAAGGCATATACCTGTATGAAGTTCCACTTAGCCTCTTAAAACAGGAGTTTAAGCATGTACTTGGGGCTCTAGAAATTAGAATCTTTTATACTTAAGAACTAAAAATAAAGCTCCAAACCAGGCATTTCAGAGTCCTTTTTCAGATGAATTGTTCATCCTTCAGATCCTGATTTATGGGTAGGATGTTCCACTTGAATAAGAAGGGTACTGACTTCTGATTGGGAGACGAAAATCTTGATACAATTTTTTTTGAGAAGTGGGGCAGCTCTATAGTTAAAGGATGATGAAGAACCTAATTAAACTTTTTATTGGCAGACTTTTTAGGATATAAAGTTGTCAGTTAACAATGCAGGAAAATTTGGCTCTTTGTTTTTTATAGCCAGGGAGCTTCTCATTGGAAGAAAACTTTTATTTCTCTAATTGAAAGGCAGCATGGAAAGGGCTGGGATCCTCTTACTATGGAGAACATTTCTCGTCAAGTTATAGTCTCCTGTATGGAACTCTTTTTGCTTTAAATTCTACAGGAAATGCACATGCTGTATAGCCCGTTGGAGTTCTTTGGAGCCTGTTTGATTGATGTGACAACTGACTTTTAAGATGTTACATTCTCCTTGGTGGCACTTATGAAATCTGTTTCCTATTATTCCTTGTTTCAGATATTGAATGTCATAAGGTTAAACCTGGAGCAACCCTTGTAATAATGACTGTTATGCCACTATCTGCAGGTTCTTCTGTATCTGCTATAGTTCATTTTAATAAAGTTGGTCTGAGAGCATGCAGACCCAGTCTTGTAGTACAGTTGTAATTTAGATGTTTTACCTGGGACTTTCTTATGCATATTCTACTTCAAAGTCTGATCCGGACAAGTGTTTCATAGATTTCGTAGACATTAGGGCTGGAAGGGACCTCGGAAGATCATCGAGTCCAGCCCCCTGCCCAAAGGGCAGGAAGCCAGCTGGGGTCATAGGATCCCAGCAAGATAAACATCCAGTTTACTCTTGAAGGTGTTCAATGTAGGCGCTTGTGGGTGAAAAAACTTTGGCATGTTATTTTACTGAAAATGCACCCTAATTGCACTCTTGGGCTAGGGACAGAAGTTATACATAAACTGGTTTAAGTGATCAGAAAGTGGTTTAAACCTGTAACAGAATATAAGCTCAGTGTATATAAACCAGTTTCAAAATGTCTGAATAAACCTGGTTGAATGTAGTATCAGACTTAATTGATTTGAGTCAAACCAGTTAATGAAACTTCTGTCCCAGACCCCTTCCTGGTTTAAGTTAAATCACAGTCCCCGGCATCCCAGATTCTTTGCAGCCCTGGGCTGAGCTGTCTGTCTGCTTGAGAGAGCCGAGTTGGCTTCACCCTGTCCTTCCTAGCCAGAGGTTCGGCTGGCTGAGAAGGGGTTGGAGACTGCAGGCACAGTAGCATCTTCTTGACTTCCCTCTGCTCCCCCCCCCCACCCCTTCCCTCCCTCGCTGATTGCTCCTCTAGCAGGGTTTCCCTCCACCCATAGCACAGACCCCCGTCCCATGGATCCTAGCCAGCATCTGGTCATGGTCACACCACCCCCATGCTAGCTAATGCTGAGAGGGGGGTGTGTTTGTGTGTGTGTGTGTGTGTGTGTGTGTGTGTGTGTCTCCAATTTCACTGGTAAAGACAGACAGAAGAGGACAGAGAGGAAAGGTGGGGGGATTGCACTGTATATCAAAGAGCACCTCACATCATCAAGAATTAGCTTTGGGTTAGAGGAGGGTCAGGCAAAGACACTATGGGTCAAACTACAAGGGGGGCGTGGTGAAAGGGACCTTATGATGGGTGTCTACTACAGACCATCCAACCAGGGGGAAGAGCTAGACCAGGACTTCTCCAGTAGGCTTATGGAGGTGGTTAGGTCAAGGGATGTTATTGTCATGGCTGACCTAAACTACCCAGACATTTGCTGGGAGGAGCAGAGAGCCAGGTCTGACTGCTCGCGTAGGTTCCTGGCTGTATTATAGGACCTTCACCTTATTCAGGAAGTGCACAGCCCCACTAGGGGTAATGCCTTGCTGGGGCTGGTCCTGGCCAGGGGGGATGACCTGGTGAGGGAACTGCAGGTCCTTGACCACCTGGACAATAGCAGTCATCACCTGCTGGATTTCACTATCCAACGCAGGGCATCTAAGGCTCACATCAAGGCTAAAGCCCTTGACTTCAGAAGGGCCAACTTCAACGATCTTAAGAGACTAGTGGGGGAGGCAGTAAGGGCCCAGAAGGTAGAGGAGATGGGAGCCCACAAGGGATGGTCATACCATAAGGGGGTGATCCTCCAGGCCCAAAGGATAACAGTCCCTGAGAGAAGCAAGGGGGTTAAGAGAGCTCAAAAACCCCCTTGGCTCAGCAAGGGTGTTCAGCAATGCCTGAGGACTAAAAGGGAGGTGTACAATCAGTGGGAGGGAGGAACTATCACCAAGGAGGAGTACTCCTCCTCGGCCCAGGAACATAGGAGAGCTACTAGGAAGGCCAAGGCAGAGATAGAACTGAGGCTAGTGTCCAGGATTAAGAACAACAAAAAGTCCTTTTCCAAGTACATTGGAAGCAAGAAGAGGGCACCAGGCAATGTAGGGCCCCTGCAAGACAAACGGTAATCTGGTGGCCACGCCAGACAAGAAAGCTGATATTTTAAACAGTTTCTTTGCCTCTGTTTTCCTGAACAGAGACCAGGATATCCCACCTACCAGAGGTAGGGACAATTTTGAGGATGGCTCTATCAAGCCTTTAGTCAGTGCAGATGTAGTTAGGGATCTTCTGGAAGGGCTAGACATTTTTAAATCTGCAGGTCCAGATGCCTTCCACCCACAGATGTTGAGGGAGCTGTCAGGGGTCATCGTGGAGCCTTTGGCCCGGCTGTATGAGCATTCGTGGTCATCTGGCCAGGTGCCGGGGGACTGGAAACTGGCTAATGTGGTCCCTATATTTAAGAAGGGGAGGAAGGAGGACCCAAGTAACTATAGACCTGTAAGTCTCACCTTGGTGCTTGGGAAGCTCTTGGAGAGGATCATCAAGGAGCACATCTGTGGGGGGCCTGCAGGGGAGATCATGCTCAGGGGCAATCAGCATGAGTTCACCAAGGGCAGGTCCTGCCAGACCAACCTGATTGCCTTTTATGACCAAGTAACTAAATCCCTGGATGATGGTGTCACTGTGGACGTAGTCTTTCTAGACTTTAAGAAGGCCTTTAACACTGTCTCTCACCCCATCCTCATCAATAAATTAAGTGACTGCAGCACTGATGCCTGCACAGTTGGATGGGTAAAACATTGGCTGATGGGGCACACCCAGAGAGTAGTGGTGGACGGGTTGTACTCAACCTGGCCAGATGTAAGCAGTGGGGTACCCCACGGCTTGGTCCTCGGGCCTGCACTGTTTAACATCTTTATCAGCAACTTGGACGGGGGGGTGGAAAGCATGCAGTCCAAGTTTGCTGATGACACTAAGATGTAGGGCGAGGTGGACACACTTGAAGGGAGAGACAGGCTGCAACTAGATTTAGACAGACTACAAAAGTGGGCAGATGAGAATAGGGTGGGGTTCAATGTAGACAAATGCAGGGTGCTGCACTTTGGGAGAAGGAATCCACACCATACATACAGGCTGGGGAGTTCCTTTCTTGAAAGCACAGAGACAGAAAGGGATCTTAGAGTCATTATTGACTCCAAGATGAACATGAGCTGCCAATGCCAGACCACAGCCAGCAAGGCCAGCCATACCTTGTCATGATCCAAAGGTGCATCTCAAGCCAGTCGAGAGAGGTGATATTTTCCCTCTATGTGACTTTGGTTCGGCCACAGTTGGAGTACTGCGTCCAGTACTGGGCACCGCACTTCAAAGGGGATGTGTCCAGCCTGGAACGGGTTCAGAGGAGGGCCACCCGCTTGGTGAGAAGGCAACAGGACAGGCCCTACGAGGAGATACTGAAGGACTGAACCTGTTCAGCCTCAGCAAGAGGAGGCTGAGGGGAGAACTGGTGGATGCCTACAAGCTCATCGGGGGGGATCAATAGCAAATAGGCTAGCTCTTTTCTCCCCAGCACCACCTGGGGTGACAGGGAACAATGGTCATAAGCTGATGGAGAATAGGTTTAGGTTGGAGATCAGAAGACAATATTTTACAGTTAGGGTGGCCAATATCTGGAACCAACTTCCCAGGGAAGTGGTCCTCGCCCCTACCTTGGGCATATTCAAGAGGAGGTTGGACGATCACCTGTCTGGGGTCCTGTGAACCCAGCATTCATTCCTGCCTGTGGCTGGGGGTCAGGCTAGATGACCTGTTCAGGTCCCTCCTGACCCTAGCTACTATGAAACTATGAAGAACAGCATTTGCTTAGGGTATATTGGAGCTAATCAGCAGTTTAGCTGGTAATATTCCTCTGTTCCTTCCTTGGAAAAAGCTGTTTAAGAAGAGCTTGAACTAATGAGAGAGCCTTTTGTTTTCTTGATGGGCTCATAAACTTTTTGTTATCAGCTTCTTGCTGGCTCCCTTGCCTTTCAGGTTTGCTGCAGACAGTACAAAGAAGCAGGGAGAGGGAGATTGAAAATCTCAGTATCATCAACAAATGCATGCACTCCACACCCTCTCTTTGCCTCAGAATGGTAGCCAGGGGCAAGGTCTAACAACATTACTGCTCCTTGAGTAAAAAGGGAAAAGCCTGGGCCTGTGCAGGCCAGCATGAGGGTTTACAATCCTCCCTGATCAGAGCCTCCTGCTGGGGCATCACGTCCCCCTGCCCTCAGTTCAGCACTATAGAATGGAAGGGAGGGCTGCTCTAGCACCCCCCAGCTTCTAGCCTGAGCCACTGCAGGCATGTGCCTGCATTTCTTGATTTAAAAGTGAATGTCGATCCACCTCCAAATTGGTTCAAGCTCTGTGGGTTAGACTAATCTGCAAAGATTAAATCAATTCAGGCTCCGGCATTTTGAATGTCTGTCCCTAACCTTGGTTACTCTAGGGTAAACTCTTACTGTGTCCTGGCAAAACTTCCCCATTTCATAGAGATTCATTGTGGGCATTTATACATGTGCTCTGGAAGTATGTGATGGGGCACTTAAGTGAGAGGGATTTAAAAGCTAAGTGATTATAGAACTTATCTGAGGTGAGGAAGGAACCCTTGAGTTTCTGTCCTTGTTTTGATTTGGGCAGAGCAGAGAGGTAAATCCATCTCCCCAGTCTGAGATGAATGACCTAGCCATTGAGCTCTGGCTCTTCTAGCCTTTTGTTTCCAAATTTCCTGTGCTTTGATTAAAAGATGCAGTTAAAATGCCCAAATGCCTCAAATGAAACCTTAGCAGGCAGGGTTCTTTGGGTAGATGTGATATCTTTTATTAGACCACCTGAATAGTTGGAACAAAGTTCCTTGCAAGCTTTTGGGTGCAAGTACCCTTGTTCATGCATAGGGAGACTCTGCTTTTGTTCTGAGATCTCCAAGGAATGAAAGAAGCTGAAAGTCTGACAAGAAGTCAGTGAGCATGTAAATAGGTGCAAATTAGAAAAACTATGGATAGAGAAGGGCGAGGAGGGTGGGAGCAAGGGGAAAAATCGGATGCCAAAGGTAAGCAAGGGAGACTCCACTGTGGTAATGGTTTCTCCGAAGTGGGAAAGAAGAAGTCTGTGAAAAACTAAAAATCTGGACATTAGGAAAACAAAGGGTCGAGAAGGAGAGGAGGAGAGAAGAGTGGGGAAATGTAAATGGTAAATTCAGGTAGATACCTGGTGAATCAGATGTCAGGCAGGTTGTAATGTGTCATAAATCCACTGCCTATATTGAGTTAGTCTTATTGTTATTCATACAGCCTACAAACCAAGTGCCTCAGTTTGGTGCAGCTTCCAGATACTAGTTAGGTATGGCTATTTATACAACTACTCTTCACTTTGTTGTAAGTAGGTTCTTGAAAAATACAACTTTAAATGAACTGGTGTTACGCGAATCCAATTACATCACAGTAGTTACTTTCTAGCAGGCAGCAGCCAAACAATGTTATAACATTGCATGACTTTAAATAGATCAGCGACATAATAACGAAACAAAGTTAACCAGGATTAAGGGAGGAGTATCTGTATATGATAATTGGCTTTGTTCCATCCAAAATATAACCATATTATACAGCATGAAAATAATTTCAGGGAAATTTGTTATAGTCTGTTTAGCTCATTAACTGCTGTTCCCCCGAGCACTACTGGGAGTAACAAGGAATAACGGCCATAAATTGACTGAGAGTTGATTCAGGTTAGACATCAGGAGGCACTACTTCACGGTCAGGGTGGCTAGGATCTGGGACCAACTTCCAAGGGAAGTGGTGCTCGCTCCTACCCTGGGGGTCTTCAAAAGGAGGCTGGATAGACACCTAGCTGGGGTTGTTTGACCCCAATATTCTTTTCTGCCCAGGGCAGGGGGTCAGACTTGATGATCTGCTCAAGTCCCTTCTGACCATAACAACTATGAACTATGAATTCGTGATTTTTTATATCCAGTAGATTTATGAGGTGAAGTTTGCAGGTTCATCTATGAAAGGTGGTATGTAAGTTCCCTTTGGGGATTAGAACTGATAGGTCAGAGAGGGAATGATTGTTTTGTGAGAAATGTGCACCCATGAGTAATTGGATAATTTTGTCTTTGATGCATTTTCCGTGTGCATTCATTGTGGTGCGCAGTTGTAGGAGAAACCAAACATTTTCCATCAGGGCATTTGCTGCACTGGATGAGCTCTATAACATTTCTGTAGGTGCAGGTCTAAGATCCAGGAATGGTGATGGTTCTGTTATGGGGTGTAGTTATTAGTGGTGGAGATGTGTTGGCATTTTTGCATTTCTTGTCCTGGCATAGTCTGGATCCATTCAGTATGGTTTGGGTCATAGGGAGTTTGCATCTGGTGATGAGGTTAGTGAGGTTCAGTGCTTGTTTAAAGGCTAGGATGAGTGGTTCTGGAAAGATCTCTTGAAGAACTGGGTCGTCTTCTAGCATGGGTTGCAATTGTTCAAATGAAACCTTTTGTTTCAACCAGAAACCTTTTCTCTCCAATATTTTAGGTTCAGCCACTGGATAAAAATAACAATTTATTTGCACGGCTCCAGTACTGAGCATTGTCAGCTCCCAATGAAATGCAGCATTTTGCAGTATAAAGACATAGGAGCAAAACCAGTTATATGGAAATCAGTGCACACTGCAAAACCCACGTATAACTGATGAGGTCTTCAGAGAACCTGTGTTCAGCCCTAGACAGTGGCTTTAAAGCTAGCCTGGATACTGTAGCTCCATAGCACAGACCTCAGTGTGGGCCCAGCTGCCCAAGTATTTATTTAGCTTCTTGGGTAGGTTTTACAGCTGTGTGCCATGTTCCACATTGACAAGGCTATGCTGCCAGCAGTACCCAAGCTCGCTATTTCAAAGCCAGGTCAGGTTTATCTCTGTGAGATGCATGGACTGCAGGGTAGGCATACTTGATTTGGGCTGGAGAACCGCTGCTACTTTATCTACCCCCAGTTAGCTCTAAGGCCTACTTTAACTTCCAGGCTCTAGCAACTTTTACATAGATTCATAGATGCTAAGGTCAAAGAGACCTCAACAGATCATCAAGTCCAACCCCTGCCTAGGCAGGAAAGAGTGCTGGGGCCAGATGACCTCAGCCAGATGCCTGTCCAGCCTTCTCTTAAAGACCCCCAAGCTAGGGGAGAGCACCACCTCCCTTGGAAAACCATTCCAAGTTTTGGCCACCCTCACTGTGAAGAAGTTTTTCCTGATGTCCAGCCTAAATCTGTTTTCTGTCAGTTTGTGACCATTGTTTCTTGTTACCACAAGAGGTGCCCTGGTGAACGGAGCATCTCTAGTCCTTTGCTGTGTCCCCTTAATTAATTTCTAGGTGGCCACAAGATCTCTCAGCTTTCTGCGTGAGCCATAGGAGAGATGTCGCAGCATTTTCCAAAGTAAGTTCTCTAACACATGTCTATACTTGGTCTAGGTTGGTCCTTTTTGTTTCCTGATCTCTCTCCAGCTGTACATACCCCCTTACCACAACCCATTCCAAGCATGCCTTTCTGGGTTGGCTGACCCTTTGCAAATGGAAAAACAACTGAAACACTGTTTTATTTCTGTCTCACAGCAGCCAGCGTGTTCCATTCCTGTTGTTGTTTGCTTCCATGGGAATGCCACCTTATCACAATGGCCTTTGCATGTTTTTTTAATCCAAATAAGTGCTCTTTTATTATTATCAATTTATGAGGTCATTGACAAGATGTGGGACCAATACAAATGAAAGATAGATGCATTGATGGTAATGAGAGACCAGTAGACAACCAGCTAAAGAAGCAGTGGGGATGGGTAAAAGAAGAGGGAAGGCAGTAGTACAATGCTAAAGCTCAGAAAACAGTGCAGAGTCAGAGCCTTAGTTCCATGGGGATAGCTCAGCACTGCACAACCAGGGGCTACACTATGTCTTTGGGGCGTAGCACGTGTAGGGAGCAAGTTTGCTGTGCTTTACTGTTTGTGCTTTGTCCCCCCAAAATATCCCCAATAAACCTCACATTTATATCCTGGTTAAGTGTGTAAGAAGACCTGGATTTACATTCAAATCTTGTAAACGTGCAAGCCTAGGTAGCATGTGCATAGCAGTTTTTGTATGTATTCCACAAAGGTACAAGGATTTTACCATTTTCAAAGTGCTAATATATCCATCTGGGTTAAATATTCATACATCACAATACAGTTTGTCCAATGGCCAGGACCAGAAGACTCATTTGAAGTGACTCATGAATCTCTAACTACCCTGTTAATGATAATTCACAGTTTGATGGCTTCATTATGTAACCTACATTAAAACACACTGTATTTACCACTTATGGTGACTGGGGGAATCTGTTTCATGAAAGGCTTCTGGGATCTATTTGACAATGGGGGCTTTTTACATGTCTGTGCTTACAGGATACAGACTCCATTTTGAATGTGGGGTTTTTCATTCATTCAGTTGTCTCCTTTTGGAAGATTGGACTGGAATTATAAAAGCTTGTGGGACTGGGCTAACAGAAAAGGGTTGGTGACTAACTGTTCCCACTATGATGGACTCAAACTAGAAATGAGCATGGCTTCTACTCAGAACTGATTTATTAAAAGAGAGGTTCTCTAGGAACAAAATTGAGCTCTCTGATTACCTGTTGGGTCTGATTTGGAAGTCTCCTGAGAGAGGAGACTGGAAAGTTTCCCCATGCCATCTGTTTTTGTCCCTGAGAACCACTGGGATGAACAACTGGTTTCTGTTTCAGTAGCTCTATTGGAGTTACTTTTGTTCTCACTTGCTAAGAAGGAATTGGGCTGTTGGTGACTATCTGTCCTTATCTTTAATGGCCTCTATAGCTTTCTGATAAGGGTGTGAATTGCTACTAAATTTCATCAGCCTGAGCTTTGCAATGCTTCTTTCACCCAAGACACCTAGGCTAAGTATAGATAGTCAAAATGCCCAAGGCTGGATTTTTTTCAATCAAACCAATCTTTCCAGGTTTGTCTAAGTCAGTGGTCTCCAACCTTTTCAAGTGCCACATCACTTTTTGAATTAAAGTGCAACCCAGGACCTACTGTGCACCAGCTCCCACCCCACTCCTCTCCTTCCCCCCAGCAGGTCAGCCTGTGGGGGACAGAATTGGGAGAATAGATTGAGGCTCTTACGGTGAGAGAGGGAGTGGGGCAGAGGCAGGGACAAGAGCTGAGGTGAGTGGGGCCCTGGCTGGGGTGGGTGGTGGGACAATTAGAGCCTGGGCAGCTCACTCAGGCATGGGGGGTCTCCCATTGCTGCATGCATCCTGGTGGAGGCCTGGGGGGGCACATGCCCCCCTGACCTGTGTGTGGGGTGGAGGCAGCTGGTGCTGCATACTGGGCTTTGCACTCTGAGCCCTGCTGCAGCTGCCCTGGGAGTGGCACAATGCCACACGCATCCCACCACCGGGCTAAGCCATATCCCATGCCTCCCTAGTGGCGGGACATAGAGTCTCTGACAGTAGTTCTCAGTCTTGGGGGTGCTGAGTGCATACGCGCATGTGTGCTTAGCCCCCCATCCCCAGAATGAGAGCGACTGTCAGAGGCTTCATGATCAACCTGTCCATCATGATCGGCTGGTTGGTGACTGCTGGTCTAAACTGTGTAGATTGAACCCATAATCAAATTAACAGATATTCACTTTTGCTTCCAGAAATGCAGCCACATGCCTGCAGTGGCTCAGGCCAGAATTTGGGGGGGTGCTAAGTCATGTCTCCCTGCTTGGCTGGAGCAGACAGTTTGGGCCAAGGCTAGCCTGCCCACCCTGCAAAGGGAGGGGGTGGGTAGGGAGGTTGCAGAGGAGGTACAAAGAATCCTGGGATGCTGGGGGACTGAGGTAACTTGAATCTTCAGGGGATCTGGGACAGAAGCTGAATTAACTGATTTAACCTAAACCAGTTAAGTTTGATATTACATTCATCCAGGTTTATCTTCTATGACCAGATGACATATCTCCTGATCAAAGGAGAAGAGATTGGCATCACATATCTTGACTTTAAAAAAGACTTTGATATGTTGTCCCATGATCTCCTCATGGAAAATTTGGCCAACTGTGGCCTCGGCCACATCACAGTCTGATGGCTGGAGAATTGACTTTGAGGTTGGGCCCACGCAGTGGTAATTGACAAAAGCAAGTCATCATGGTGCGCCATGGCCAGTGTGGTCCCCCAAGGAGCTGTCTCATATTCTTTAACATCTTTATTAATGATTTAGACATAGGTGTCAGAACTGGATTGGCCAAGTTCATCAATGACACCAAACTTGGGGGTAAAGCCTGAGGATAGGCTGGTGATCCAGGTCAACCTCAACAGACTCAGAAAATAAGCGGATGAAAACCTGATGTCATTCAATAGTGAAAAATGCAAGGTATTCTGCCTAGGGAAACCGCCCCCCCACAGCATGCTTAAAGGCTCAACAGTGCTATGCTCACTAGCACCAAGGCTGAAAGAGACTTGGGGGTCATGATTGACCTCAAGATGAAGATGAGCCACCAGTGTGATGTTGCAGCTGGTAAAGCAAATCAAACTCTGGCTTGTATCCAGAGATGCTTCTCAAGCAAATCCCAGGATGTCACTCCCCCTGTACTTGGCCTTGGTGAGGCCGCAGTTGGAGTACTGCATTCAGTTCTGGGCTCCACAATTTAAAAAGCATGTGGAAAAAGTTGAGAGAGTCCAGAGGAGGGCCACGTGTGTGATCAGAGGGCAGGAGAACAGGCCCTGTGATGAGAGGCTTGTAGCCATGGGACTCTTTAACCTGGAAATGTGCAGGCTCAGGGGGGACCTGGTGACTGCCTATAAGTATATAAGGAGTGTCCATCAGGATCTGGGGGAATGGCTGGTTCATCAGATGCCTATCTTGCTGGGATCCTTTGACCCTAGCTTACATCCTACCCCTGGGATGGGGGGTCTGGCCTCAAAGATCCTTCAAGGTCCCTTCCAGCCCTAATGTCTATGAAATCTTAAACCAGTTTTGGCTATTTTGAAAGTGGTTTATGTGCACTGAACTGCTGTTGTTACAGATTTGAACTGTTTTTTATCCCTTATACCAGCTTATGTGTAATTTCTGTCCCTAGCCCTAGGGAGCAAATTCTGCCCTGAATTTTATCCAATGCATTTAACAGTGCTGAAATCTGCAGCATTGCATGGATTATAAATTGTATCATTTGGACATGCTGGTCCCCTTTTCATATAAATGTCATCCAGCCTGGGGAAAACTGACATTACATGACAAGCTGTCAGATACTTGCTTTGGTAAGGCAGCAGGCTGGGGCACCCTCTTGCAATATGCAACATTTTCCATGCTGAACAGACTTTAGTACTTGGTCAGCTGGAAAATTAGTTATGGTATTATATTTCCTGTGCAAGCCAGTAATTCATATTAATTGTTTTAAAAACAGAATGAACTAATATTTGTAAAAGTAGCTGTGGGGTGGTTAATATGCAGAGTTTCAGTGTTTGTTTCTTGAGGTGATCTTACAGCAGTGGCAAGTTAGAAAGCCTAAAACTGTGGTCATATGCTGTGGTCTTGCTTATAATGTAAGTCTTCTCTTTGTAATGCTATATAAATCCCCTTTTAATTCCTCATACAAAGTAAGTAGAACTTGTTTATTGTTGTGACAGAAAATGGATTTATTAATATATGGCTCCTTCCAAAGGTCACATGGCATGTTAGGAGTAAAGTTTGGAGTAGGGCCCTAGGTCTCTCGATTCCCATCCTTTGCAGAATGCTTCCTTCAATAAAGTACATTGGCTTAGTAAAATCTAGGGGATTACTGCATATTGACTTCATCTTCTCCCTTGTTTTACACTGGATACTGCATAGTTAGGTAAGAGTTTTTCTCTGATTTGTATTTATATATAGCTGTGATGGGTTCTATAGATCCTATTTGGGGGTAGCTGGGAGAAAATTAGCAGCACTCAAGCTTTCTACCCCATGTACTATATAGGGAATTTGGTTCAAGCACAGATCCTGTTGGGCTGACTTGGTTAATCTGCAGAAAACTATGAATAGTATATATCCTTGGGATTTCAATGGGCGAACTGAAGCCAGATTCTGCTTTGAAGGGCAGAAAAGGTCTCTTGGCTATTCTTGGTTCATAGTTTTTGTTTCTCTGGCAAATTATATGGTCTTTTGTTTCCCTCCTAATCCCCCTCCTCTTGCTGTTTTCCCTGATCATTTCCTATATGGGTATATACCCTCCCCGCATAGTAGTGGATGATTTTACGTGCTTGTTTTGTTGACTTGGAGGTAGAAAAGATAAAGTTTTCTCTATTTTATCTTTCTAAGCAGCCTCACAACCCATAGAAAATAAAAGTATTATTCTCAAAGAACTTTCTCTCAAAGGCACAGTCTGTAGGTGGCCATAGGAGCAAAGCATAAAAAGAACTTTCGGCACAGGCTAGCTGGCTAGCTGTGCACAAAGCTTTATTTCTGGAGGTAGGTGTTACACCTCTGGAAGGAGCTCAGTGCAAGAAAAAACAACTCTTGGACCAGAGGACTGCTAGGAGCTCAACATCAGGCTGCAGGCCAACCTGTGTGATACTTCTCATGGGCCTGTGGGGGAGGCACACTAAGCACTTCTTTATAAATTGTAGTAATTTAAAACACTTGGTCATATCATTTTTAAGGATAGAGACCCAGGTGCAGTAAGAAAGTGAAGAGCAGTTTGGAAGGGAGAAAGGAAAATGAGATTCCCTTTATTATGGATGAATTATTTCTCAAGAGCCACAGGCTAAAGCAGCAGATTTAGAAAATGCAGCCAGATGCCTGAAGCTTTGAGGGGTTGGAGGGAGGGAAGATGGGGGGGGGGGCGCGCTAAAGCATGGCTCTCTGGCACACAGCCAACATGGTCTCTGTGTTCACTTCCTTTTTCTGCTGCCTTTGAGGTCTCTGGGATTTGTAGTCCAGAATTGCAGCAGCAGGACTCTGCAGGGTCGGTTGGCACTTCTTTTTTCTGCTTCTAGGTGCCTCTGAGATTTATAGTCCAGAGTTGTAGCCAGCAGTAAGTTTGAGCAGGGGAAGGGGTATTTAACCGCCCCTTGCTGCTTGAGTTTTCCTTGAGGGATGGGCAATGAGTGAGTTAGGGAGCAGAGGGGCAGGGCCAACCCAGCTCAGTCCAGGGATCCAAAGCGTGCTGGGCTGCTGGGAGGCTCTGATTTAACCTGAACCGCGAAGGGGTCTGGGACAGAAGTTTCAGAAACTGGTTTGACCTAAATCAATTAAGTCTGATACTGCATTCAACCAGGTTTATCCTAAACCAGTTTCAGCCATTTTGAAACTGGTTTATGTGCACTGAACTGTTCTGTTACAGTTTTAAACCAGTTTCTGATGACTTATGTGTAACTTCTGCCCTTAGCCCTAGAGAAGAAGAAAATTCCAGTGGTTAAAGGGTTAGTCTGGGATTCAGAAGACCAAGATCAGTTTTCTGTTCTACTTCTGGCAAGTCTTAGTCTCTGTGTGGCTCTGTTTCTCATCTGTAAAATGGGAATAACAGTACTAATCAAAAAGGATGTTGTTATCAAGAGCTTTTACTTGTTGCATCTTATTTTATGGGAAGGAAAACAAGAATTTCAATCACAAACTAATGAAATAATGTCTGGACCTTGGTTGTTTGCCTGTCTTGTATCTGTTTTATATACCTACTTCTATTTTAGGTCTGTAGATGCAGTGATAACAAGCACCAATGTTGTACCTATAATGGTAGCTATGACTATTTAAAGAGCATGTGCTTGAGTCTGTCCATATTCAGTTGTGCTTAAATACTTAAAAATCCAGCTCCTTCTGAGAGGCACAGCATAATCAAAATGTATCCTCATCTCAGAAGCTGCAGGTAAGTGGCACTTCATGATCATCTAATCCTTGTCCTATTAAAGTCAATGAGAGGTTTTCCATTGATTTCAACACAAGCGTTTGTCCAGGATTTGTATGAGGGCATGAAACCTCAGCTTCTCCTTTTTAAAACAGTCACTATCTAGGAGACAAATATTAATTTTGAAGGCTTTTTATTTTCAGTTTGGCTGGTTTTATTTCTGTCATTGTTTTTCGTCTCGTGGAGAGTGTTTATGTTTTCTTATTGTGAAAGGAACTAATGTTGTTTTCCTACCAAAATTGATAGGAGTAGTTTAAAGGAAAAGTGATTCTCAACCAGGGTGCTGTGGCATTCTGGGATGTCTTAAGATCCTTTAAAGGCTGCTGTAGGATGCCACACAATGTCAGTACTGTTAGGTGTGCAAACATGGTTTACATGATAAGCCCAGAAATTTCACAGAAACCTGTAGTGTTAAAAACAGTTTGACCTTTTGTGAGTTCTTGGCAACAGAGGAATTACTCAGTTATTCTTCTGCAGTCAAGAAACAAATGATAACTAGCAGCTGTCATTTTCTGAGCAGTGCCTTGAGAGTAACAAGGTTAAGAACAAATGCTCCTAAATATGCTTAAACTCTGTGGGTACTGCAAATTTGAATCTGAGTCTGAATTTTCCAAGTGATGCTTATCTTCATAAAAAGCTGAACTGAAACCATTTACAAGAATGCCTCTCTGAAATGGACTGAATTTTACCTGCCTCTATGACGTGCTTAGCACAATTACAGGAGTTTAAATATTGTCTCTTGTATGATTTGTCTGCCAACATTAAGCTTCAAACTGCTGGGTATTCTGCCTTTATGCTTTGATTGTACAATCAGCTTTGTTTGTAATTCTGCTCTCCAATCTCCAGCCCCCACCCCTGCCCTAATCATTATTCTTTCTATACAGAAGTCATGATTTAAGGCTTATTACTTGCTCTTCACTGCTTCCCCAGGAAGCTCTGTAATCACCTTTCTTTTCCTCTATAATCTTGTAGAAAGCAGCAAGGCAGAATTGTTTTGCATTGGTAATTTTTCTGGGCCTTTTAGAGCAGACTCCCGGGCTTAGCAACACCCAAGTTTGCTGTAGCACTGCTTTCTAAAGCACTGGATGAATGCTACCGATTGGGCATCCCTGTCAGTTCTACATTGTGCCTGCTTGCATTACACACATGCATACATACACACTCACACTCTCACACTCAGAAGATGACTATGTCGAGAGGGGAGGAGAAGAGAAAAATAAGTGGGAACGAAAAAGGCCAGGAGAAAAGAGAAAAGAAGAAAAAAGGGAAAGGGAAGAGAACAAAGGAGGGTGAAGGATAGATCACATGAGTATATAGGTGACTTATCAGTCTCATGTTTGCTTTGAACACTCTGCTGCAGCAGGGGCAGGAGAGTGATGAGGACTGGATATGGGAGGTTTTCACTTTTCTGGCTGTGTGATTCTTCATTGCTTCTGCTGTGCATTGCTGTTCAAAGACCAATGCTCTGGTCTGGATTTGGGATCTCCAGAATGGATGGTTGCAAGTGATTTGCTCCCACAACTCTGGGTTGATGCTGCAACTCTTTAGGGACACCTCTAGGGTGTCTTTGTACCATTTCTTTGGTGTTCTTTGGTGCACTGCGAAAGCATACTCCGTTTGGTAGTTTGCTGTAGAAGACTTTCTTTGACAGGCTAGCATCGGGCATTCTTGAGTGGTGGCCGGCCCATCTTAGCTGTGCCAGTTTCAGCAGGGTGTGAATACGGGGGAAAGTTGATCTTCCAAGCACCTTGGTGTCTGGAATCTTGTCCTGCCACTTGATTTTTAATATCTTTTGCAGGCAGCACAGGTGGAAGTGGTTTAGTTTCCTGGCATGATGCTGGTAAATGGTTCAGGTTTCACAGGCATAAAAGAGGGTCAGCAGGATCGTGGCTTTGTAAACCTTCAGTTTTGTCGACATTCTGATGCCTCCCTGGTCCCAGACTGACTTACGGAGCCTGCTGAAGGCCACGCTAGCTCGTCCAACCTGGCTGTCAGTGACAGGGCAGCCTATCTCAAATGCCAGGTCATTAGAAATGTAGGCCTAGAAGGAACCTCCTGCATCATCGCATATAGACTCCTGCTATTGCAGGTATCTGCATTGTAGAATATCTTGCATAAACTGCTTAAACTTCATCTTGAAAATGATTAGGACTATTGGGACACAAAATATATTGGAAAACTGTCCCAGAACCATCCTGCTGTTATTGTTGGAGACTTTTGTATAATTCCTAGCCCAAATTTATTCATGGCCAGTTTGTACACATTCATTCTTGTGCCAGCATTGTTCTTGAGCTTGAAAAACATCTTCCCCTCCTTTGTTTGTTTCTTTGATGTAGTTATAGACAGCAGTTATATATTCCTTCAGCCTCTATTTTTGCTAGGCTAAGCAAGCCTCTCATTTGAAAGACTATTGATTCCTCTGATCATCCTAATAGTCCTGTTCTGCACCTTGAAATTGTCTTTCTTGAGCAGGGATCACTAGAACTGTACTCCTTATCCAAGGTGAGCTTTTACTAGTGCCTCTTACAATGGCATCACTACTTCCCCATCTGTAGTGGAAAAACCCCTCTAGATACACTCTAGGATTGTGCTTGATTTTCTACAGCTGCATGATGGAGATGGTTTGTAGTTATCCTGTGACCGACAACTCTTTCTTTTGTTTTTCTTTTCTTTTGTTTTCAACTCCCAGAGCTGGAACTCTTACTAGTCTTTTTGATCCAAGACTAATTTATCCTTTACCATGTGTGAGAGACCACACGGATGAAAGAGACTGTCTGGGTCAGAAATCACTTTCGGTAAGGACAGGAAAAGAATTTCTCCTGAGAGAGTGAAGGGAGGGGAGCAGGGCTAGTTAGAGATTAGCTTTGGATATGCAGGAGGTGCTATACCTGGCAGTTTTTGCACCCTCTCATAAAGTGGGTGCCCGGGGCTGCTGCCCCAGATGCCCCCCTCAGTTACATGACTGTGCCTATGTATAGATTTCTCAGTAATTATTTTAGGGAGAGAGACTGTTGGGAATTGTGTCATTTTATTGGACTTTACTTTTCCAAATAAGGACTGGAGAACAAATACTGCTAGTGCAGATAAGCCTGTATATGAAAGCTGACAGGTTTAATCACTAAACCAACAAGAAGCGATACTATTTTAGTCTTGGCTGTGGTAAGTAATGAGGACATTATACTAGAGCTGGTAATAGAAAATATTCTTGGATCAAATGATCATCAGTTAGTTCAGTTTTTAAACAAAGTGGAAAGATAAACAAAAGAAGGCCCGCAACTGGGGCTCACAGTCTCTCGAAATTCAGCTAATTAATGAAGTCAGTTGAACAGGGGTGCTCGAGGACTCAAATGTAGAGGAAGCTTGGAATTTCTTTAAGTCAAAGATGCAAAAACTATCTGGCATTTGCATCTGAAACAAGGGGTAAAAATGTATCCTGCCCAGGAAAGCTATTAGGAATTTCATTAGGATGTTAAAACTAGGACAAGAATTGATTAGTAAGAGTTTTCAGTGGAAAGAAACGTGGCCCATGAGATCTCTTAGGCTGTAGAATAATATTCCAAAGGAAACAGAAGGAAGTGGAAACTGCACTACTTGAATAAAGGTTAAACTAATCCCAACAGTGTACATGGGACACTGAAACAGTGAATGTTTCTCTATTTGTCTGATATAAAGTCTGAGAGCTCAGGGTTCTGGCTCGCTATGGATGATCATCCAAGAGTTCAGATGTGCTTAGCTGCACCTTTGGGCTCAATTCTGGTCCCACTGGTCGTGAGATTTGTCGCTAATTGTGCCACTGCTACTAGTCCCCAGGGAACACCTGTACACACGCAGTCTGGTGTGTGTGTGTGACAAGTTGCCTTTGGTAGCGTGGGGGGGGCTAGGGCCAGCAGCCTTACTTGAGGCCTTGGGGCCCCCCAGGGCTCCAGCAGTGGCGATCCAGGCATGCAGAACCTAACCAGCAGCCAGAGCATGTCTCCGGCTTGCCAGGTTCTGGTTTTGGGCAGCACACACTGTCGCTGTGTACGCTGTCCCACTTTTTTCTTGCAGGGGTCTTTTTGACACTGGGATCTCCTGGTATCAAAAAAACCCCACTGCACTGCAAAATAACAGTGTGGCAAACACTGGCATATGCAGCACATGCAGTTTGTGGTGGTGCAGACAGGTTTGCAGCGCTGGAAACTGCACGTGAGCGTTCATCTGGATGTGCTCTTTGAAACCATTAAAAAAAAATCCCATTCCAAAAGCCTTCAGGCTGGACTCATGCATCAGCATCTTTGAAAATGATAGTCTCTTTTTCTGTCTAGAAAGCTCTTGAAAGAGCAGCCAAAGCTCTTAGGGGCCCCAAGGCTGCTCTTTCATCAGTGGTACATTAGGATGTTCTCTGCCTCCTTTCCACTGTGAATTGCTCTCTAACTAACCCACTTTAAAATTAAAATATCAGCAGCAGGATGGAAAAGACTGTCTCAGAGGTGTGTTTTCCCAGTGAATTTTGGAGATTGTAATGTAGGGTCTTGACCTCTTGTAGATGAAATGCTTTAAAGGATGATGGTCATTACATACAGGATGCTAAGTCATGTTTCAAAATATTTTAAATTAAATGCTAGTTAAGATGTTGTTAAAATGCTATTCATTTTGCCAGTGTAAACAAGCCTTAAAAATCCTATGCATCTAAAATGGCACCTTCTTTGAGTTTTTAAATAGGATTTAGAAATAAAGTGGTAAGCAAAACTTCAGGATGAATATATTAAATACTAGTACTAGATTTATTCTAGGGACAGTAATACAGCAACATTTTTCCATCAATAATATGTTGGTGTTTTCTACATTCTAGTTTTAAAAAATGGCTGGGTGTTGGAAAAAATGTAAAGTATTATGTGAAATTCATAGGTGATTGGAAATGCTCTGTTTGATCAAGTCACCAGGAATAATCAAATTTCATTACATTTCTCAGAAGGAATAAAAAAACTCAGTTTCCTCTCCTTTTACAAACTTGTAAATCCAAATATAAGTAGGATAAGTAGTTTGGGGACTGATGCTGCCCCCAGTCCTTACTCATGTGAGTAAACTTCACTTGACACCAGCTGCATTAGACAGATATTATGAACGGAAATGATATTATGAACTCAAATGAATGGAAATGGAATTACTGTCATAAGGAAAGCACAAATAGCCAAATTGTCCAGAACAAACAAAATATGTTATCTAGAAATTTCCATTCAGAATTGCACTGCATTCATCATGGTTTGTATCCCGCCACTGACAATGACGGATATCCAATACTTCAGAATTCTCTTGCCTGACACTAATAAAATAAACCTTTGAAGATGAAATATTCTTTTTAAGCCCTTTTAGTTATGGTCAGACCTTCACCAGATCTCAGGACTCAGAAACCGGACCAGACTTTCAAAACCGCTGAGCATGTGGAGTGCTTCTTAATATCTCAAGTGACTGAATTATACTCAGAAGTTTGAGGCTGTAATTTAATAGCCGTACAAAGTTCAGTTCTTTGTGGAATCCTGATGCATTCTTGAGACATGTTTTTTGTATTGTGAAAGTGATTTTTGGTATCTATTATTATTTTAAATCTTTTTATACTGCAGTCTTATAAACTGATTCCTGTTAAAAGAAACAGTCCCAATCTTTTCAGATTCTTTAAAGTACAGCCAGCTGTCCTGTACTCTTCTCCCCCTGAAACTGGCTTCCAGGGGATCCTGTCCATAAGCTCCCTGGACAAGCTGAAGTCTGCTTTTCTGAAGTCAACTGATAACTGACACCCAGGAAAAAGCTAACCTGCTTAATGGGTACTTTGCTTCAGTTTTTCATCAACCCAAAGGATCCGCCCTGCCTAGTGAGATGTGGGACGGCCAGCGTGCAGGTGAATTTATACTCAGCATTGGTGTAGACCTTGTAAAGGAACACCTCGAGAGGCTGGACACCTTCAAGTCAGCAGGTCCTGATGATGGATTGCACCCCAGAGTACTTAAGGAGCTGATAGGAGTCATAGCCCAGCCACTGGCAAAGATTTTTGAGAACTCGTGGTGGAGAGAAGGGAGAAGAGATTGACATCATAGATTTGTACTTCAAAAAAGCCTTTGATTTGGTGTCCCATGAGCTCCTGTTGGAAAAATTGGCCGACTGTGGTCTTGGCTACATCACAGCCCGGTGGCTGGAGAGTTGGCTCAGAGGCCAGACTCAGAGAGTGGTGGTCAAAGGAAGTGAATCATCCTGGCACTCTGTGACCAGTGCCGGCCCTCAAGACTCTGTCCTTGGACCTGTTCTCTTTAACATCTTTATCAACAACATGGATACAGGTGTCAGAAATGGACCAGCAAAGTTTGCTGATGACACCAAACTTTGGGATAGAGCATTCACACTGGAGGATAGGTTGGTGATCCAGGCTGACTTGGATAGCCTGAAAAAGTGGGCAGGTACAAACCTGATTACTTTCAATACCAACAAATGTAAGGTACTCTGCCTTGGCAACCCCCACCGCCCCGTAGAACGCTTATAGGCTCGGTAGTGTTATGCTCATTAGCACCAAGGTTGACAGAGACTTGGGGGTCATGATTGACCTCAAGATGAAAATGAGCCACCAATGTGATGTTGCTGCTGGTAAAGCAAACCAAACTCTGGCTTGCGGCCATAGATGCTTCTCAGGTAAATCTCAGGATGTCATCCTCCTGCTGTTCTCAGCCTTGGTGAGGCCACAGCTGGAGTTCTGCCTCCAGTTCTGGGCTCCACAATTCAGGAAAGACAGGGAGAAGCTTGAGAGAATCCAGTGGAGAGCCACGCACATGATCGGAGGGCAGCAGAATAGGCCTTATGAAGAGAAGCTGAGAGCCACGGGCCTCTGGATATGCATCTAGCTGGGGTCATCTACACCCAGCACTCTTTCCTGCCTATGCAGGGGGTCAGACTCGATGATCTATTGAGGTCTAACCCTAACATCTATGAATCTTCAGCCTGGAAAAGCACAGGCTCAGGGATGACCTGGTGACAGCCTATAAATACATCAGGGGTATGCATCAGGATCTGGGGGAATGTCTGTTCACCAGTGCGCCTCAAAGGATGACAAGGACCAATGGTCACAAACTTCTCCAAGACTGTTTTAGGCTGGACATAAGGAAAAACTTCATTCCAGTCTGAGCCCCCAGGGCCTAGTATAGGCTCCCTCCAGAGGTGGTGCAAGCACCTATTCTGGACTCCTTTAAGAAGTGTTTGGACACTTATTTTGCTGGGATCCTTTGACCCTAGCTGATTTCCTGCCCTTGGGGCAGGGGGCTGGACTCAATGATCTCCCAAGGTCCCTTCCAGCCCTAATGTCTATGAAATCTATGAAGTCCTGGGTCCGTACTCTGCTGCTCTCCATCTTGTCTTTCCTCAGGATCCTGAACTCAATCCTCTCGTGGTCGCTGCTGCAAAAGTTGCCATCCACTACTACATTGCCCACCAATTCTTGGCTGTTTGTGAGAAGCAGGTCAAAATGACCACAGTCCCTATTTGGCCACTCTGGCACCAGGAAGTTGTCTCCAACACTCTCCAAAAACTTCCATGACTGCCTGTACACTGCTGTATTGCCCTCCCAGCACATGTCAGGGTGTCTGAAGTCCCCTGTGAGGACTAGGTTTTGTGATTGGGAAACTTCCACTAGCTGTTTAAAGAAAGCCGCATCCACCTCATCCTCCTGGTCTGGTGGTCTATAGTAGACACGCACTACAACATCACCCTTGTTACTCTGTCCTCTGACCTTAACCCAGAGACTTTCAACAGGCCTATCTCCAGTTTCATATTGGAGCTCTGAGCAGTCCTATGGCTCTTTTATGTAAAATGTAACTCCTCCTCCTCTTCTCCCACGCCTGTCCTTCCTGAGCAGTTTGTGTTCCAGTCATGCAAGCTCCCACCACGTCTCTTATTCCAATCACATCATAGTTCCTCAAAAGTGCAAGGGCTTCCAATTCTTCCTGCTGGTTTCCCAAGCTGTGTGCATTTGTATAGAGGCACTTGAGATAACTAGTGATTGCCCTGATTTCTCAGGAAGTATGAGAACACTTCCCCTGTTGCCCCTTTCTGCTAGCTCTTCTTCCAGGTCTCCTGCTTCCCCATGTACCTCAGGGGTTTGGTCTCCAACCCCCACAATGAACCTAGTTTAAAGCCCTCCTCACTAGGTTAGCAAGCCTGTTTGTGAAGATGCTTTTCCCTCTCTTTGTCAGATTGTATCCATTGTCAGTCTCTGGGCCTTTTGTACTTCTGCTGTATCATTTTTTCAGGTGGGCTGGCCAGAAATAAATAAGGTGCTTGAGAAGAGGGTATCCCATAGCCTTATTTCATGACTGCCATTTTCCAGAATTATCTTGCTCTGCTTCTTTTTGCCTGGGTGCCTTTTGCTTTTTTCGTGATCAGCGCACTGTGAGCAGAGGTTTTCATCAACTGAGCACAGTGATCCATAGATCTTTCTGAGTGGTCATAGCTAATTTGAAATCCAACTCTGAGCATGGATAGTAGATAGCATTCCCTGTGTTAACTTAAATTTGTTAACATTGAATTTCGTCTGCCATCATTCAGTGTGATAGATATTACAGATTAATAAAAAAACTAAAGTTGAGACAGAGTTGGAGTCATGTGAGTCCATGAAATTGTCTAATACCACTTGTCATGTGAATAAAGATAAAGGAAAAATAGGCTCCCATTTCTGTTTCCTGGATTCCTGCTCTAAGAGATTCATACAGTTGAAATGTAGTAAATCAGACTATGAAAGGACAAAGTGTATTCCACTTTGATACTGCAGGAATGCTTCTCATGGAAAACACATAAAATGGGAGGCAGGGATTGCAGAGGAAGGTTAAAATAGCAGAAAAATTAAAGAATGAGGTTGGACTTCACCATAGCAACAGCCACAGAGGGCTGACAGCATTGATGTATTTGTCATTGTCTAAGAACTGTGTAACCCTTTCTAATGGCTTCCATAGAAATGGCCAGAAAATGTTTATTTCTTGAATAACCATCTAAGTTCATATCCATACCCAAGATATTTTCAGGGCAAACATGGCTTCATTTAAACCAAATGGCCCTGGTTCTCTTCGGAGAGACACTTACATGAAACCAAAGAGTCTTAAGATACAGATATAATGTCTCACTCCTACTAACATCATTTTGGTCTCATTTCAGTCATTATCCTCATTTTACATACAGGGAAGCAGAAGTAGGACGCGTACCAAAAATCTTTTAGTTCTGTGATGATGACAGACAAGGTTCTTTGCGTGAATCTGATATCTTTTATGAGACCAACTTAAATAGTTTCAGGTTCAAAAACCCTTCGTCAGGCTAAGGAAGTGTCAGCAGTTGGTGTGTGCACTTCCTGGATGGAATGAAAAGTAAAGAAGCCAGTTGCTGGGTTGGGCTGCATACAAGGTAGGTAGTCAGTGAAGATGTAGACTGAGGAGTCAATGGGTGAGCGACAGGCGGGGGAGTGGGGGAGCGAAGGGGGATGAATAGTGGAGAAGTACCTGGGGAGCCAGAGGTCAGGCAGGTTATAATGTGTCATAAATCCAATGTCTATATTTAGTCCATGATCTCACGTATCCAGGAGGTTGTTGAAGTGGAGTTCATAGGTTCGTCTCTGGGAAGTGTTGTGTAAGTTTCCTTTGAGGGTCAGGACTGAGAGACTGGAGAGAGAGTGGTTTTCTTGTGAGAAATGTGCCCCCACATGTAACTGGGTATTTCTGTCTTTGATAGATTTCTGGTGTGCGTTCATTCTTGTGCGCAGTTGCTGTTTGGTCTCTCCTATGTATTTTCTGTTAGGGCATTTGGTGCATTGGATGAGATATATATTACATTTTTGGAGGTGCAGCTGTAAGGTCTGGGAATGCTGATGGCTCTGTTGTGGGCTGTAGTAATTGTGTGGGGGGTGGAGATGTGTTGGCAAGTTTTGCATTTCTTGTCCTGGCATGGTCTGGATCCTTTTGGTGTATTCTAGGCTTGAGGAAGTTTGCTTCTGGTGATGAGGTTAGTGAGGTTCGGTGCTGGTTTGAAGGCTAGGATGGGCGGCTCTGGGAAGATTCTCTTTAAGAATAGGGTCTCTTTCTAGTATGAGTTGCAATTGTTTGAGGATTTTCTGTACAGGCTCAAGGGAGGGGTGATGTGTCATAACAAGCGGTGTGCAATTTGTCGGGGGTTTTCTTCTGTCCTGCAGCAATTCTTCATATGGTATCCGGGTGGCTCTTTCAAACATGTGATCTATCTCTCTGGAGGATGTCCTTGTTGGGTGAAATCCTTTTTAGGATTGGTGAGGTGGCAATCCCGGGCGTTCTTTTCAATGCAAATTTGGTGGTAGCTGAGGGCTTGGCTGTATATCACAGCTTTTTTGGTGTGCTTAGGGTGATTTATATTGGTCTGTGGGTTTCTTGTATAATGTAGTCAGTATTTTATCATTCTGGATACTGATCATTGTGTCTAAAAAGGAGTATTCTAGAGAAAGTCGGATGGAGGAATGGTGATTGTTGAATTTCTAATGGAACTCAATCTTAGTTCTGTGGTGGAAGTTATAAAAATACCTGATTTAATTTTTCAGGGCAACTAACTGAACTGGTAGTAAATGCTAAATATCTAATATCCTTGAGATCCATTTATGAGTATAAAGTTGCTATGTTTGTTGGATACATTGTTCATTGGCCACCTTTCTTCCCCATGGGTGTTACGTCTGTGAATGAGAAAATTTTGATTATTTAGGCTACAGCCAAACTCCTAAAACTAAAAAAGAAGTAGCCATTTATATCTTAGAATGCAGATTGTCATTGGTATCCCCTCTCTGAAGCTTAGCCTGAGGCCAAAGAGAGAGTTTTCTATCTGGCATACTAGAAGAAAGCATTATTAGGATTTTTTCACAGATCCATACTTAGAAACGTTAGGAGATATTTTAGGTTGATAAAACTAACACAGTGTTTGGGTTACTTCACATATGTGACTAAATGCTGATTTTTCTGACAATTTTAGCACAATTTCTTGCTATATCTTTATCTTGAGCTTCTAGTTGTAACTTGAAACCATGTGGGCCCACCTGTGCCTTTTACGCAGAGTCTTGTTGAAAACAATGGGACTTTATGCAAGCATAGGGTTCTGCCCACACAGGATTTTGGCATTAGTTGTAATTTATCTTTTAAAGAAAATATTATTAATATATCTAGTGGTAAAACTGGAAGCAGGAAGTGACTTCCAATTAGTCGTGTAGGCTAGGGACAGAAGTTACACATAAACCAGTTTAAGTGATAAGAAAGTGGTTTAAACCTGTAACAGAAGAGAAGCTCAAGGTACATAAACCATTTTCAAAATGGCTGAAACTGGTTTAGGATAAACCTGGTTGAATGTAGTATCAGACTTAACTGATTTGGGTCAAACTGGTTTATGAAATTTCAGTCCCAGATGCCTTCCTGGTTCAAGTTAAATCAGATTCCCCTAGCATGCTTTGCAGCCCTGGGCTGGGCTGTGCTGTCTGCTCCAGAGGCAGCAGATGGGTGCTCCCTAGCACGAGCAGGGCAGGTGGGTGCTCCCTAGCACGAGCAATGCAGGCTGGCTGACAAGGGGAGGGGGGTGGAGGAGAGGCAAGCCTGACTAGGGATGGAGCCCAGTCTTTGGGACAGCTGGAGGTGGGATTGTCCCCTCCAGGCAAACCCTGGCTAGGGTCTGGCGCCATGGAGAGGGGGTTAAATATCCCTTCCCCCACTCAAACTTATTGCTGGCTGCAACTGTGGACTACAAATCCTAGAGGCACCTGGGAGCAGGAAGAGGAAGTGATGAGCACCCGTGCAGAGTCCAGCTACTGCGATTTTGGACTGCAGATCTCAGAGACTTTGGAGGCAGCAGGAAGAGGAAGTGAATACACAGCCAGAGAGCTGTTCTAGTGCCCACCCCAGCTTCTGGCCTGAGCCACTGTAGGCATGTGGCTGTGTTCACTTCTGTTTCAATTTAATTTGTGCAGCTTTGACTAACCTGCAAAAACTGAATTGATTCAGCCTCAGGCTTTTTGACTGTGTACCTAGCCATAGTGTCATAGCTTATGTATATTATGTTATATTATCCTCATAGATAATATAAGGACAGTATCTTATATGTTACCTATAAGGAAAAACAAGTGGAGTCACACTTTTTAAAGCACAAAACACTTCTCAGATTTTGTTCTCTTATAAATACAGGGTTATTGGTATGGGATTGTAATGACATGGAGGCAGGATTTGGGGGCTGTAACCTCCATTGCATGATTGTGACAGAAACAGAGAGAGATTCAGAAATGTGGGTGAAGGTACATGTTTTGGAAACCTGACCACTCAGATGCAGTTAGTTATAGGCATCTCTGCCTGTGTGTTGTAATATATTGGTCCTGATGATAATAGTGTAATTATCCGCAGAAATGGATGAGATTGAAAGCTTTGATAGGTATGATGCCATGAAAATAAATAGGCTGAGTCACACATAAAAGCACAGCAAACTTATGGTCGCTTCTGGATTTGTAAGGAGCAAAAGCAGAAAAGGATTTTAGATTGCAAATGGCAAAATATTTGCTTAGTTTTCTCTCCAATAACCTTTTCTTTCTCAGTTCTCTGGGTGTTATTATCTAAACTTGCTGCACAGTGAGTTAGACAGCCTGGTGGTTAAAAGCACTTGCAACTCGTCTATATTGGCTCACCCATTCTAGCTGCCATGATGGAACCACATCCAAAACAGGAATGGTAGGACTTTTTTTGCAAATCAGCTGATATTTTCAGATCAGGTTTTCTATTAGAAAGATAAATGCAAAATTCTGGAACATTCACGTTGTAGAACTGAAAGCTCATTTTGTTAAGACCCCCCCTTCTCTCCCCCAAATCAAGATTCTCTTTCCTGTTCTTTCTTTTGGGCACTGATAGGGAATAAGGCAGGGGTGGGAGCATGGAAAGTTTGAATGGAAAATATAAATTCATTCTATTTTGATGTAAGGAGGTTAAGTTTGTGTTATCTAGAAGTATTACCAGCTCTTTTTATTGCATAATAAGAATTAATACAAAATTGGAAGCACAGTATCTTAGTTTTAGATGATCAGTAAAATATCTGGATTTTTTTTTTTTTTTACCAGTAGGATAAGGTCCTATATCTTCATTCCAGGACCTTGTCAGCTATTGTTTGATGAATATTTTCTTTGATAAAGTTAAGAGTTCCTGAGGAATTTCTAGTGGGGTTTCATCAAAGCCCATTTATACCTTTTAGTTACTGTGCTGCAACATGGCATGCTGCTTTAGCTGGACTGCCTCATGTCTGAAGCAATGTATCTGCCTTTTGTGTTTTTCTGCACCTACCCCCTCTCCACCCAAGTGTTGTGCTAAGATGTCTTCCCTGCTTCCAGTTTTGGTAGGGAATACTGTATGGGAAGCAGCACATCGTGTTTCAGAACAGGCTTGCCTGGTGTGGTGATTAAGACGTGTCTAAAATGTTGATATCTTTCACTACTACATCTTTTATATAGCTGACCTGGAGCAACAATTGTAAGCCCAGTTTAAAGTGACTTATTAAGCTCATTAGATTGATTATTTCAACAACCTTACCATCACATTTGTATAGAGGGCAGAGTGTCCTTATGTGGTCCATAGTTTGATCAGGATTGCCACAGTCACATTTTGCAGAACTCCTAATACATCATTTGTGCATCATGTGACCACCGCATCCATGCCCAATTCAAATCTGATTTAGAGCTTTCCATGTTTTTTATAGAAGATCAAAGCCAGGAGGATTTATTGTTGGATCAGAAATTAGATGTTTATTCTGGAGCCAGGCTGGGATATTGCAGTGATGACAGTGTGGTCCAGAGCCAGGGAAATCTGCAGCTTGTATGCTCCGGGCAGGGATGTGCAGGTAGCAGATCACGGCTCTGCCCTGGCGTCTTGCAGCAGTTACAGCATGGTCCAGAGCTGAGGCAGAGCCACCATCCAGTGCTTGCATGTCCCTGCCCAGAGCATTCAGGCTGCAGATCCTGGCTCTTCCCTGTCTCTGGACCACACTGTCACAGCCACAAGATCGCAGCCCAGCTCTGGAGCAGCTCCCTACCCTGCCGTGTGCCTTGCCAGGAGTGACGGCACAAGGGAAGGTTTGGGGGGGCCTATAACCACCCCAAAATTCCCTATAGGCTCCCCATAGCCACCCCTCCCAGCGGTGCTGCTGCCGCTGCCCACTCTGTACAGGCGGCAGCAGTTGTGCCTGCCCCACTCCCCCCAACAGCACAACTCCCCATCAGCTCCCCCACAGCCCTCTCACCAGGAAGAGGTTGGTGCCACTGCCGCCTGCCAGCACTGCTGGGGCCAGTCTCCATGGAAACCCCAGCCCCCCACTATCACAGCATGGCTGCTGCTGGGGTCTCCATGGAAACTGGCCCTGGCCACGCGGGCAGGAGTGACTGGGAAGGAGTCCACTGCCAACCAGATCCAGCCCAGGGGCCAGACTTTGCCCACCCCTGAGCTAATCCTTTGGAGGATGAGCTGCTCTAGTAGTTTGTAAGTTGAACAAAGCAATGGGATCAGCCTGTAGCTCCTGGAATTGCTGGCTGGTTTCCCCAGTTTCAGCAAAGCAATAACCATTGCTTCGTGCCAGATCCGGGGGATTTGGCCTCTCTCCATCACGTTTGAATACAAATGCAGAAGCCATTTTTGAGCCATCCATCCAAGATGCTGGAGGAGGTCTGGAGCGATTCCACCTTTCCCTGCAGCTTTCCCTCTCTTTATTGCAGTGAGACCAGCCCTAAAGTCCTTGGTTGAGAGACTGTCCAAGAGTTCAGAGCATTCTGGGCAGGTGGCCATTGACTCCGCCAGTTGCCACCTGGCGTCCTGTTTGTAAGGCTTGTCAAGTGGTCTATGGGGTTTCACGACCAGCTTTGTGGCAACGGCATCCAGTTTGACCTGTGGATTCACAGCTGCTGCAGGATTAGTTGTTCTGAGTTTCCTCAGAAGGTTCCCGGCTTGGCAGCTTGAATGCATGAAACACAAGGATGCCACACGCTCCAGCTATGTCTGGTGCCCGGCTGTGTCCAGGGACTCAAGTAAGGCTGTTGCCAGTGAAGGATCCCCTGACTGTTGGTATTATTATCACACTCTCACAGAGGTTTCCACACTCAGTTCCAACAAGGAGTGCATGTCTCCCTGTATGAACAAGGGATGTCGGTTTTTTGTGGTGGTGATGAGAAGGGCTGCAAAGTGGTCATGCTCCTTTGGCGTTGGGTGGATTCAGTGAATAGCTTTTTTAGCTTCAGCTGTGAACCTGGACAATTCTGCCCTGCCAAATGTCCACCCCACCTCCTATTTTATCATAGTATCATAGTACCTAGGGTCAGAAGGGGCCTAGAGCAGGCCATCTAGTCTGACCCCCCCGCCAATGGCAGGAATGGGTGCCAGGGTCACAGGACCCCAGCCAAGTACCTATCCAATCTAATCTTGAAGGTGCCCAAGGTAGGAGCAAGAACAACTTCCCTAGGAAGCTACATCCTAGCCACCCTGACTGTGAAGCTGACTGCACAATAGGGATTTTGACCCCAACATAACTGATAACTGGCTAAGGTTGGCTGTGTGGGAAGTCAGAAAGCACATTTCTAGACACAAGGAGAGGAGCACCATCCCTGTTGGTCAAAACAAAGATGAGATCCAGGTTATAGTCCTGTTCCCACCTTGCAGACCTAAAAATACCACATTATTTAGCTTTGTACACACACTGTACATCCTCTGCTGACATCCGGTCTATTGAGGATTCCCCGTTTTTGTCCCTTGCTTCAGACCCCCATTCCATATGACGACTGTTGAAGTCTCTGACATACATGCATGGGTGTTCAGCAGTTGGTAGAGCTGAATGGGGCCATTTTTCATTGGATGGCTTGCAAATGTTAATAATTGTCAATGTATCAAGCTTGATGGATGTTGTGCCAGTGCCTTGGTTTTCTCTCTTCCACTAGAAACCAGGAAGGCCATCCCTCTGATTCCTGTCACGAAGTGCAGAAGCTGGAAGCCTCAGCTTGAGCCAGAGCTCCCTGGACTTCGAAGTTGCTTGCCAAGGAGCTGCAAGCTGGGAGCCCTGGTTTGAACAGGGCTGTGAGATCCCAGCCATTATGGCAGCCTGAAAACAGGAATGAGGGAGCATCACATGTCGTTTTAAAAGCATATCAAAATGCCATTTTATTTTTGTGGGAAATGTTGAAGCCTCTTTCCAATGTAGAACATGTTTTCTTTCTTTTTTTTTAAAAAAATGGGACATTTTGTGCAATGGGAATTCTGAGTCCTGACTAACTATGCAAAACTTCTATTCTTAAAGGATTTGAAACGTTTCTTCTTACAGAGGGAAATGTTTTGGTGCACCTGTTAAATATCCTACTATGTGCAGAGAATTAGTTGCATTTTACAGTTTGGCATAGTGCTTCTAGACATGATTGGTTTGGATCACTCTAATGATATGCAAATATAACAGAATACAAAGTGTCTTGAATTCTGATGAAAGCTGAGGATGCTCTTATGCCAGCTTAGAGACACTCATATTTTTAGAGAGACAATTTATTATCGCTGAAGTTTTTTACAAGTTTAGGTGGTACAGTAGTTTGTTTCTACATAAGGTGGGTATACTAATAAATTGTCACTGGAGGTTTCTTAAAAACGTTTAGTATCTTTACTTCAAAAAACATTGAATTTTTATATAATTTTTAAAAAAATTGTCATTATAGGTTTCTTCTAACGGTTCAGAAAGTATCTAGTACAGTCTAGGTAATTTAAAGGCACGCTCACATTTCACAACCCTTTGGCAACTCTATTTTTTACGTCATGCACAACTTAGACTGACATTCATGCTCATATTTAAAGAGTTTTGGATAATCTTTGGCCCAAATAGTTCAAGACTGGATGCTTACTGTTAGGGACTTATATATGTGTTTAATTTTTCTAGAGCTCTTGAGTGCTCCATCCTTGTTTTTAACAAAGAAAAAAAAAGGCCTGGTTTTCAGATGTCTCCACTGTGGACTTAAGAGTACAACCATAGTCAACCACTTGGAAATCTTACCCTCTATTAGTAAAAAAAAAATTATATTATGTGCTTGAACTAGTTCTGTCTCAAGGGTACAATGAAAAACAGTGTACTCTACTGCCCAGGGCCTGTGCGACCCAGCTCCGTTAGTAGTTTGTTGGTTGGACTCAAACAGGTAAAGAAGCTTGCTTAATGCTTATCCCTTCATTTCTCTATCTGTAAATGGGGAACCAAGGCTAATCTCCATAGTAAAGTGCTTTCTGTGTAAGAGCCAGTCTTTGTTTTTAATCCCAAATTTTATGGCCAAAGAAACAGTTTATATTATGTTTCTATAACTGTGAAAAGCAAGTGTATTGGATGTTGCATCTATTTGAAGTTGTTTAAAACCCATTTAAATGAAGCTATTTAAATAACTTATCTGATTTAGTATGACTCTCTTCTTAGGTCGTATCATTCTATTGCTAGAGAAGAGTAAATGTTTTTCATTAAAATCAGTTCAAGAAGCCTTCAGATTTCTCTTGGACTGGCCATTGGCAACCCTGCACTCTTATTGGGAAATGAGCCCAGATTTTGATCATGGAGTCCAGTGGTTCACTGAATACATACATTGCGGGCTTCAGATAGGTCATGCCCTGATCAGCAGGAGACTATGCCAGCTGCTTGGTAGCCTGAGTAGGTCCCTGAATATAGACAAAAGAGTTGAATCTCCACCACATATTGATGTCCTGTTGAGTTACAGTAGTATGATGGGAACTGTTTTGTGGTACTAAATTTGATTTATAGGGTATGTGACTGTCTACAAGAACTGCCACAGAAATGGCTTTGGATAATCAGCTGAGATTTGTGTGTGGGGTGCATGGGTCATTTAGTTCCCTCAGCTGTCTGTCAGCTGATGAGTCCCTCATACTCTCCTGGAATAATGTGGGAAAAAGAAGAAAATATTTCTGTATCTTTCCTTTCATCGCTCAGTTAATGCTTTGTCCCTGTTTTTTGGAATAATTCAGTATGTTGCCTGTGCAAAAGCTACCCCCTTTCACATTTTAGGCCAAGCAGGGTTGTAAACTCTTTAATAAAAGCAGCATCAGGTCTCAAGAAACCCTTGCAGCTCTGTGTCATTAGATGCACGTAGGGTAGGGTTTTACCTTAGCATGTTGCTTTGCAAAGCATTTGAGATGTCTGCAGTGTGATCGTCATTTAAAAACTGTAGCATAGCATGTCATGTGGTTTTCAAACATATTTAAGTATTCTGAAATGTTCCAGGTTTGAGGAAGGGAAGTTGTGGATATTCAGAGCCCAGACACCCTGTATTAAGCTGGAGAAATTCCAGTAACTTCAGAAGAGTTGCTCTGGGTTTACCGTGATGTGAGATGAGAATCAGCCCTTGGATCCTTAGTAACATGCTCTAGTAATTTGTCAGTGCAGTGAAATGTGCGTTCATAGCACTTCAGCAATGAGAGCCCAATTTACATTCACTTTTCATTACACAATAAAACTGAAATACTGTTGGAGCTTAATTACTAGACTATTTACATTCATTGTCGCCACCCTTTTGAGGGAAACCAGAGTGCAGGACCTCAGCCTTTGTTCCAGCTCAGTTCTCTGAACATCTCTCTGCTTGAAACAATTAGAGGCAACAGTATAATTGTGCGATTGTTCATTAAATAGTTAATTTGCCATCAGAGCAAGAAATTGTGGAAGTAACAGACTATTACAAAACATCTTTCACCAGTAACTGAATCTTTACTGACAGTAGCAAAAATAATAGTTTTCACTTTACGAAAAATGTAATTTGTGGTATTTGTCCTGATGAAAGAATTAGCATGCAGAATATTAGGTTGTATATTTGCAGCACACTAGCCTCCCTGTACAGACTCTCAAGGGGAATATTAGTCCAGTTCTGATGTTGTAAACTTACTGGGCATTTTTAGACATGCAAGCCCTGCAGCACTGGGCACTCTGAAAAGCACCCAGAGCTGCAATGCTTGCGGTTGTATAAGCAGCAAAAAGCATATTGGTGCTAAGAAAATGGTGGCAGAATGCTTTTGAATGAAAACACATTGGAGATGCTGTAGTTCAAAAGTGCACTGCTACCATTTTCTGTGTGCAGACATGCATTTCGCCACTTATAAAACTGCATGCAGCGCGGTGTGTGTCAGCTCATGTGCGGAGCAGACTCAATTAATCAGAAGCGGTGGATCTCTGGGCCACTGCCAAATGAAAAGGTATGTGTATAAATGCCTACTGTGCCTGACAGTGGTGCCCTCAAGCATACCATGAGAGGGTTGCCTCCTTGGCTGAAAGTAGTATATCTGCATTTGCAAGCTTTGCTGGCAAGCTGGTAAGCATGGAGGTGCACTAAGAGGCCCTGTTACTTAGCAGTGCTAATAAGCCTGTAGAATCATGTGGGCACCTAAGAGGGTGGAAGATGCAGGCTTGTGACTTCTGGCAGCAAGCTGAGATCTTCACTTCCACCTGCAGTCATTCATCTGAAGAACAGATATGGATCCTTAACAGCAGATAGGGAAGACAATATTCCCTTGATAGAGGAAGACAGGCCAGGCCTCACCAAGGTGAAAAGGACTGAGATGACTGCCACCAAGAAGTGATGGGTGGTGGTGATTGGAGACTCCCTTCTGTGAGGAACAGAGGGAGTCATCTGCCAACCTGACCTGTTGTCTTGGGAGGTCTGCTGCTTGCCCGGAGCCCAGATCTGAGATGTAACAGAGGGACTACTGAGGCTCATCTGGCCCTCTGACTACTATCCCATGCTACTCATGCATGTGGGCACCAATGATACTGCCAGGGGAGACCCTGAACATATCAAGAGTGACTACAGGGCTCTGGGTGCAAGGGTGAGGGGGTCTGGGTCACAGGTTGTGTTCTCGTTGATCTTCCCAGTCAAGGGAAAGGGCCTGCGCAGGAGCAGGTGCATCCTGCAGATGAATACCTGACTGCACATGTGATATCACCAGCAGGGATTTGGCTTCTTTGACCATGGGATGTTGTTCCAAGGAGGATTGCTGGGAAGAGATGGGATCCACCTGACAAAGAGAGGGAAGAACACCTTTGCAGACAGGCTCACTAACCTATTGAGGAGGGCTTTAAACTAGGTTCACTGGGGGATGGAGACCAAAGCCCTGAGGTAAGTGGTGAAACAGGAGACCTGGAGGAAGAACAAGTAGAAAGGGGCAACAGGGGAGGTGCTGTCATACTTCCTGAGAAATCAGGGCAATCACTAGTTACCTCAAGTGCCTGTACACAAATGCACGGAGCCTGGGGAACAAGCAGGAAGAACTGGAAGCCCTTGTACTTTCAAGGAACTATGACATGATTGGAATAACAGAGATGTGGTGGGAGCTCGTATGACTGGAGCACTGTCATGGATGGGTATAAACTGTTCAGGAAGGACAGGCAGGGGAGAAGAGGAAGAGGAGTTGCATTTTATGTAAAAGAGCTGTATGACTGCTCAGTGCTCCAGTATGAAATTGGAGATAGGCCTGTTGAAAGTCTCCGGGTTCAGGTTAGAGGGGAGAGTAATAAGGGTGATGTCATGGTTGGGGTCTGCTATAGGACACCAGACCAGGAGAAAGTGGTGAATGAGGCTTTCATCAAACAGTGGCAGAAGTTTCCCAATCACAGGCCCTGGTTCTCATGGGGGTCTTCAGTCACCCTCACATCTACTGGAATGGCAATACAGCAGTGCACAGGCAATTCAGGAAGTTTTTGGAGAGTGTTGGGCACAACTTCCTGATACAGGAAGTGCTGGAGTGGCCAATTAGGGGCTGTGCTCTTCTTGATCTGCAGCTCACAAACAGGGAAGAATTGGTGGGGAATGTATGAGTGGATGGCAATTTTGGTAGCAGTGACCAAGAGGTGATTGAGTTCAAGATCCTGAGGAAAGGAAGGATGGAGAGCAGCAGAGTAAGGACTCTGGACTTCAGAAAAGCAGACTTCGACTCACTTGGGGAATCACTAAGGCAGGATCCCCTGGGGAGCCAGGGGAGGGGGAGAGGAGTCCAGAAAAGCTGGCTGTATTCAAAGAAACCTTACTGAGAGTGCAGGAACAGACCATCCAAAGTGTAGGAAAGCTAGCAAGTATGGCAGTAGACCAGCTTGGCTTAGCAGACAACTCTTCAGTAAACTAAATCATAAAAAGGAGTAGAACTAAATCATAAAAAGGAGTACACTTATAAGAAGTGGAAACTTGGACAAATAACTAGGGAAGACTATAAGTTTTGGGCCCCCCACTACAGAAAGGATGTGGACAAATTGGAGAGAGTCCAGCGGAGGGCGAGGGGGCTGGGGGAACATAACTTATGAAGAAAGGCTGAGAGAACTGGGCTTATTTAGTTTAGAGAAGAGGAGACTGAGAAGAGATGTAATAGCAGCCTTCAGCTACCTGAAAGGGGGTTCACAAGAGGATGGAGCTAGACTGTTCTCAGTGGTGGCAGATGATAGAATGAGGAGCAATGGTCTCAAGTTGCAGCAAGGGACGTTGAGGTTTGATATTGGAAGAGTTTTATCTCTAGGAGAGTAGTAAAACACTGGAACAGGTTACCCAGAGAGGTGACAGAAGCTCCATCCTTGGATGTTTTCAAAACCCTGGCTAGACAAGGCTTTGACTGGGACGATTTGGTTGGGGATGGTCCTTCTTTGAGCAGGGGGTTGGACTGGATGACCTGAGGTCCCTTCCAACCCTCACTTTCTATGATTCTAGGATGCAGCTATGCTCCTTCCAGCTTAGGAAGCAGCTCACCTGGATCACATGGTATCCCAGAAGGTGCTGCCACTAGAGACAGGAAGTTTACTATGTAGATATGGGATGTGTGTAAATGAAACAGGGACCCTGAATTGAAGTGATGGTTTTTTAAAAACACTGCTTCAGTTTGGGGCCCTTTAAACTCCTGTGTTGTGCACACATCCAAACTTATCTACCTCTCTGGTGGTGGGGAGGAGAGGGCGAGCTGCTGGCAGGGGCAGTGGTCCCTGGGCTGTGTGTGCATGGGAGGGACTGGTTCTTCCCTCAGCGGCAGTGGCAATGTCCCAGGTGGCACCCACCCACAGGCACCCAGCTCGGGTGGTTCCAGGGGGCACCGCAGCCGCGGAGGGAAGCACCGGGCCCCCGTGCAGCTCAGACAGGCAGCCAGGCTCCAGGGGAAAAAAAGAAAAATCAGGCTCGCTGCTTTTCTTGGGCAGAGCCTGTTTTCCCAGGCTGCTGCCAGGCTGCCTGCACAGGCTTTCTGTAGACCCTCTGAGCTGCACGGAGCCCAGTGCTAAACTTTGTGGCTGTAGGGCAGCAAACTAAAAATCCTCAAAGGAGTTTTTGTTTGCTGCACCCCAAGTCATTTAAGGCGCATTACACTGCCAAATTTGCTACAGTGGCTGGAATTCCTGCGCAATGCGCTGCTTGCACATGCAAACACCAGCACCATTAAAGTGGTGCAAAAGCATTCAACCTGCTTTAAAGTATTGTGCACACATGTCCCTCGTTTCCTCTACACATGGCCTATATATTCTAAAGTTATGCCTACGTGGCTCGTTGAAGTCACCCACAGGCCTGCTAGCCATTTATATTGTAAACCTCTACACTTGACCCCTGTCAGCAGTTCCACTGGACCTTGGAAACTGGGATGAAATTAATGGCATCTTGCCTCTCTCTCTTCTTCAGTGTACTTGGAATTTACCCAAGTATTTCCAGGCTCAAGCACAGGAAATCAGCATGCAGTGGTTCTACAAATCCATATTCCTGACTACCATCCCTTCTACATCCCAGTTCCATTCTCTTTCCTGCCCATTAATAGAGACATGCCTGGAAAGAGAGAAAAGTGGTCTGCAGCTCAATTCACATCAGGGCTTCTTTTTAGAAATAGCACAGTATGACTGGTTCTGTAGGCTGCAAGGTATGCTATAAATGTGGAAGGGTGGCACAAGTGACTTGGACTAGCCAAGGGTAACTTCAGGGTTGACAATAAATAGCTATATTGACATAGCCCAGAAGCAGAGGTGAGTGGGGACAGGTGGAGCACAGTGCAGCCCAGTGGGTGCAGGCAGCTGGTGCCGGCCGCCGTCAGGTCCACTGCAGCTGGGGCTGGGGTGAGTGCCGCTCTGTTCCCTCTGCTTTGCTGTCTTGTGCAGCCCCAGGAGCAGCACCCCTTCCCGAGTCCCAGCCTCACTCACTCCTTCCCTCCCTCACCACCATGGGAACCCATCCCTATTTGTTACATTCCTCACCACCATGGGAACGCATCCCTATTTGTTACATTGTAAAGTGGGTTCACTTTATGTGAATTCCATTTATGCGCCCTTCTACAGGAATGCACATACAGCGTAAATCAAGGGAAACCTGTATTTTTATTCCTGTTTTCTCAAAAGGAAAGTCAAGCTTTGCAAACTCAGGGGCACAGACAGAAGTGGCTATTTTAGCCTGATCTCGCCCCAGAAAATGGTCTACAGCTCTGACCAAATAGAAGTGTGCCGCTGCAGACTGCTTTAAAAGGGCCCAGTTCTGAAACAATATGAATCCTCATTGCATGACAGTATACTTAGAGTATGTTAGTGCATGAGGGTTCAGATGAACCCTCTTTAAAACAGAGCATGTGCTGTAACATGTGTCTGCAGAGCTCCCAGCCTGCCACTGTTTTCAGAATGGGAGAGGGCAAGGGGAGTGAAGGGGGAGTGAAGCAGCACTGTTACGGAGGCTTTCAGCCAGCAGCAGGAATCCCCAACTCTTGGACACAACAGTGAACTTCTTTTGGGTCCAGGGGGTCATTGCAACTCATAGTGCTTCTGGCAAAGCAAGGGTCCCGTTGGGGAGCTGCTCTTCTGTCCTTGCCCTCAGATGAACAATAAGCCTCAAATTTATGCAGATACATACAAGCCAAAATAAAAAACAAATAGGTCAGTCTTCTGTTTCCATGTCCTTATGACAAGGTATTTAGCAGAATTTGTGGATTTGTTAGAGTCTGACAGGACCATACAGCAAACACTTCTGCTCTGGCCTTAAACTTGTGATTTCTGAGCTGTCAACTATGTGCCACAGCACCCACATCACCCTAGCCCCCATTGCAGTTGCTATACTAATAGATATTACTGGGAAATGCATGAATTTCTTCCAGGGTAGTATTTCCAGCAGGAATACTCTAAAGAGGATTATTTTATTTTATTTTATATATAAAAGAAGTTGTGCTTCAAGCATGTAGATGTGTCTATACCAATATGGCAAATACCTTATTTTCCTGACCACACAGGACGGTAGGGTATTTTAGTGTTCAGTTATCTGTGTGGCTGGGATTGCTTTGCTGCATAAGAATTTGGGAGGAAATAGCGGCGTCTTGACCATTGCTCCTTTCTATTTGTGGTCATGTAAAGTGAGTTTATTTCTGATATCAACACTACAGCAGCCTTCTTGGAAGAGGATGAATCATGAGTGCGCTGAACCTGCTCATTCTCCAGATGCTCTAGCAGAAGCCCTTTTAGGGCACATCCCCATATGTAGGGGTGTGTGCTTGCAGCAGCAAAAATTGTAGCAGCACAAATTTGTTCCACTACTTTTTGCCTCAGTGCATGCCACTGCACGTGCAATTTGGTGTGGGGCAAATTGCCCTGCTTCAGAGAAATTGCTGTTTCTCCCTCCTCCCAGCTTCTGGCATGCTGGAGGAGCCACAGGGCAACAAGAAGAGTGCACATGCTCTGGCCAGCAGCCAGAGCATCTCTCAGGCCTCCATGTCTGTCAGCACATGCTCCTCTCACATGCCATGCACTGCACTGTGCTACTTTTTTGTGTGCTTTTTTTTTTTTTTTTTTGCTCCTGGGACTTCCTGGTAGGAAAATTTGTCCCCATGCCGCAAATTTGTAGCGTGGGGCATGTTTTAACATTGCAGGCGTGCAGTCTGTGGTGCCTCAAATTGGTTTGTGGCACCACACACTGCACACGCCTGTACATCTGGATGCAGCCTCATAGTTTGTACTGCCTGGTTCGATGGCTAAGCTTTTTCTTTGTGCTCCTTACCCCAAAAAAAGAAAGCCTTGCCAACTTTTTCTCTGAAAGTTTCTTTTCCTGAGAGGTGGTAGAAGCTGACTTGAGAATAAAATACGCCAATTAGCAGGCCTGATCCTATATTTTGTGTGTGTGTGTACAAGTCATTTTTTCGTGATTGGAAATGTGTAATAAGAAAGTTGGAAGCATCGGTTGCCGAGAATGAGCATTGACATGATACTGTTTCAAAGCCTTGGCTAATTTTTTTTCAAGAAGGGGTGCAGATTATACAAACATCTGATGATATATATTTATACAATAAACTGATTGCTAAAATCCAATTAGAGAATTGGGCTGTAAAGTCAATGAGAAAGATCTGTGGCTGGTGATAAAGTTTGGGAGCACAGTTGTGTTTCTATTAAAATGAGCAACTGACCATCCTTTTTCTAAAGAACACCGGTTGAAGTTCAAGAGATACTGTGATGTCAGCACTGGCCTGTGAGGCCCAAGTCCAGGGGACCCCTGGGGGCAGGAGCCAGGGCAGGGGCCCACTGTGCTCCCCAGCCTGCAGGGGAAAGTCCTGCAAAGCACTGAAGCTCCATCATGAGTTAAAGGCATGAGAACCGGCTGGAGACGGTGGCTGGGAACTTGTCTGACTGCTTTACTGGGATGTCAGGGTGAAGTAGCAGCAAGGATCCTGGCTGCTCAGCTGGTCTCTTTTTCATGTCCCTGTGTCTGGAAGGAGCCTGATCCTGGCCTCCTTCCCAAGGGTCAGGTCTCAGGGCAGGCAGGTGACTTGGGGTGGGCTACTGTGCTGCTCACAGTGGATGCAGTGTACATGTGTGTGTGTGTGTGCATGCATGTGTGTGTGCATGTGTGTGTTGGGGGGTGGGGAGTGTGACCCTAAAATGACCCCAAACCTTGCCAGATCCCTCCCATATGGCAGCATGTGATACTTTAGTCCCACTGCCAAGGGCTGCTTTGGGGTGCAGAAAAGGGGAAGTGAAATTGCCCCCAGGATGCTTCCTGCAGTTCTGGACCCCAGATAAGGCTGCTGATAGAGAGGGGTCTGTATCTCTTGCAAGTGATGGCAGCTCCCGTGGGGAAATGTGAGCTTTTCCAGGGGGTTGTTAGATACAGATCTGTCTGTCTATGTCTGTCTAGAGAGATACATTATATAGAGAAAGAAAAATTGTGTGTGTATGTATACATCTATATAGATATCTATGTAGAGAGAGATACAGGTATATATATAGAGAGAGAGAGAGGGAGGGAGGGAGGAAGAAAGACAGACAGAGACACTGTGTGTGTATGTATATATCAATATACATTTTGGTTACATAATTATGTGATGGTAACAATAAAACACGGGTGTAATGGGTATATAAAAGAGAGCTTTACAGTATATTAAGTTGAGCACATGTTTAATGTTCCAGGAAAGATTTAAAAAAAAAACCCCAGAACATTGATGTGTCCTGTGTAGGCCTACTGCATTACTGTTATTGCAAGAACCACGAACGGTAGTTTCAGACTCACACTTAAGCTATAGGTATGGCTTGTCTTTTTTTTGTAGTAGTTTACTGTAGTGTAGGTACAATGTAAAATGTGTATTTAAAATTAGTCAAACAAGAGTCTACATGACCATTAAACTGAAACATCCTTCCTTTCTTGTTGCTATACATTTATCCCGTGCACCTGAGTAATTTTCCTAAGGCTTTATTCCTAAGGTTTTATTCAGTTTTGTGCATGGCAAAATTAAGTAGTTAATTTTAACATTGCGTGTTCTGCTTTGAATGTTTACAGAGTGCATTAAAAAACAATGGATCTATTTATTAATGCTTTTTGATAGGGTGTAGGGACCTCCAATGTTTTTGTTTGACCAATAAATCTTAATCTGCCATGGGGCCTGAACTACCCAGTCCAGCCAAGTTGTAGGTTTTTGCTATATGAATGTGACTGATGATGTAAAGAAATGAATGGAAGATTTGTGTAATCTTTTGCTTTTGCTTCTTTTCTAAACTTAACAATACTAGTCTAATTCTTCCAAAACTTCCTACAACACTACCAATACATTCCTTCCAATTCCCCTTGGTGTTTGAATTACAAAATACATTCATTTGACCCCTATTATTTTGGTTTGACTTTGAAATGTCTGACGAAAATGAGGAAAATAAGATTATAGCTGTTATAAAATAAAGAATTTGTTGTTCACTTAGAGTTGATTTGGCTGAAGGGATAATAGGCAAGGGGGATGTCATCCTTGTCACTGATTTGTTGTGAGACTTTGAGCTAACCACATAGGATCATACTTTTCAAGAACATTCCCTTCCCAGTTGGGTACCACAAAAATGGATAGTTTTTTCAAAAAAAGCACAACATATTATATACTGAGATCTTCTTCGACTTTGGCCATCAGTACAATGAGCTCAGTATTTTTGAAAATCTGGCCCATATTTAAGTCCCTGGCTGGAAACTAGGCTCTTTGAAATTCTTGCTCTATCTTGCTTCTCCACTGGAAAATCCAGCTAATTATGCCTAGTCAGCCACGTTTAGCACATCATCCACCAGTTTCAATTATTACTCTTCCATAGTGAGACATGTACAGACTGAAAGTGTGTTTGCATTAAATCATAACATTTATACATTTTACGCAACATAACTTCTTGCCTAACCCCCCCCACTCCCACCCACACCACTTAAGCTGGAAATGGGGGGGCTTTTTTTTTTAAAGCTTTAAACATTTGTACCATCACAGTTAATACTGGCAAGTATTACTGTATTTTTAAGATTTAGAAACAGTTCTTGGCAGCAATTAAAAAGAAGAACGCCGGAGACAATGAAATATTAAGGTCTTGCTCATGTTCCATCCACTTGTGCAATCTTGTAAGTCTTCTCTCTAAGTTTATGGTTATTCTCAACTTGACTCAATAGGAACAACATTTTGTTCAGATTTATCATGTGTTTTAAAAATGCCTTCACGCTGTTAGCATTCTGAAACATGGACTTTCATGTGGGGCATTTGATCTTGGTTCAGCAAAATGTATGAGGGAATTGAATACCCCTCCCCCCCCAACTTCACATGTAAATTAAACAGGAAGAGCTGATTAACCTTTTCCTTCTGGCAGCTATTCAGATGTTCAGTAAGTAGCTTTGGAAGGTCTCTCAAAGTGTCACTCTAGATGTCATGAAAGAGTTCAGTTTATAACTAGGTGAATGTGGATGAGCTCATGTTATTTTAATGTATATTTATGGATGGTAGGTAGCAAAGAATGATGCAGCTTTAGTTGCTGAGCCTATAACGGTTGCCTTGAAGTGATTCAGCACCAGCCTGTGGCATGTGCTGCATTTCATTTCTGGATGTTAGCAATATTCCATGGTCTCCACTTTACCTTTCAATTGAGAAGAATTCCTAAGGAAGTTGAGACAGACAAAGGAGACTTTTAGGCTTTTTCTTAATATATTCGTATCTGTATAATATATCTTTGTTCTCCCCTGTGTTATCTAACCATCTCTTTTTAGACTGTTATTGCTGGAGGGTCAGAGAGTGTCATTTGAAGTATTCTTGAGACAAAAGGCAAGACTGGATACCCAGTAAGCATAGCACAGGGTCTGACTAGAATGCATTTACCTTTCAGGCTACTGCTGATGGATCTATTTATTTGTCAAGAGGAAACCTGAAGAAAACCATGGAGTCAGCCGAAAGTATGAAGCAGCAGTATGTAACAGTAAATAAAGGTAATCTCCTGGACTCTGGGACATGCTTAGGTTCTCCACCCAAAACTGGCACTTTGTGTGCTATGGAAGTCCTGTAATTTGCATACCTATACATATACCTATACATATACCTGAAAGTCTCTCTGTATATAGACATGTTTAGATATTTCCCTCCATGGGAAATGTCTTTTCAAAAACATTTTGAAAACTCAGTTTTCCTGGAAAGCAGGTTTTTTGTGTTTGTTTTATTGTTTTCCAGTGACAACCTTTGGGGGTTTTTGACAGTTGTGTACATTACAGATAGTATTAACTTTGAATGTGCCACCAGTCTGGGCTAACTTTAGCAATGACTTCACACTCCTTAAAGTTAGCAGGTGCTAATTGTAATATGTAAGGATACCCTAAGTCTGCCTTAAAACCATTTCAATGTAATTTTTTTTTTTACCTGCCCTACCAATGTGTAATATAATATTAGTTCTCACTTGGATAGGCTGAACCCCAAACAGTTGCCTGTGAGCAGAAAAAACATGCGACTTGTAAGGAAAATTTGGCATCAAGACTGCAACATGTCTTGTTAAAATAAACTGAAATGAACTCAGAAAGCTTATGTGACCATGGGGTTACTTTTGACAAGTAAACACACCACATTTCTTGATGTTTAAAGACTGGATTATCTTCTCAGCTCCAGTGCACACAATAACTCTGTCCATTTAAATGGAGGTATTTGGATTTATGCTAGTGTAACAGATCCCATTATGACCCTAAATTTAATTTAGAAAATCTTTGTCCATACAAGCTCTCAAAAAAGTAGTGTAAATTCAGATTCATATTAGTTATATTGTAGTTATTTCAGTCTTACCCGGATAGAATGCAGATCTGTACTTGGCCCGTTGATGGCTTGTATTATGTATTTCCATAGTTGAATTATGGAATGAGGCCAACTGAAGCTCTTTTCCCACTTCGGTTAGGATTGATACAAGGATGATTTCCAAGGTGAATGATGTTAGAGAGCACACAAGGATTAGGGGTTGTCAGCTTCAGTTATTCTTATCTATTTTGGAGTGAGGAGAAGATAACTTCTGCTTAGATTGATGTTTGGCAGTCTGGTGTTGCATAAAGTCTAAGTCTTAATACAGCTGAAGAACTATGATTGCAAGGAAATAAAGAAAAATAATTCACTATTATACTTTACAAGAAAAACCAGACAACTCACTATCATATTCTCTGCCTCTCTTCCTCTGTAAGCACGCCCTGGTTTTTGCACCTTCCTTCCTAGGATGAATGTCGATACTGCATGCTCTACCCTTAGCTGATACTGCTTGCTCCTCCTGTCTTTTGGATCCTTCTTTTTGAAAGAATGGCTTAGAACTAGACAAAGGGGGAAAAGTGCATAAGAGGACTAGCAGGAGAGGTATAGGAGAAATAGAGAAAGGGAAGAGAGGCATAGGAGTTGGAATTATGTCTGGCAAGAGTCCTAAGGCCCAGTAGCCAGAAAACCTCTCCCTATTCCCTAACACAGCGTTTTGCCCTGGTAGTTGACTTAGGAAGTGAGCCAATTATTAGGTGAGACCCATCTAGAAATTAGGAATAAACTTTTCCAGGGGGGTCATGCAAAGCACACCCTATAGGGGAGCATAAGGTAGGTCAAGCAGGACTGCGGAGAGTGAATTCAGAAGCATCAGAAATTGCAGTGGAATATGGACTACCTGAAGATTTCCTCCTGCCTAGGTAAACTTGCTAGATAATTAAAACAGGATGTGCAGTGTTTCACTTCAAGAACAAGAAACCAGAGAGTTAGTAACTATTGCAATGACTCTCACATGCATAGGGTCTGACTGATTATTTTTTCTTTCAAAAATGTGCTCTTTGCCTTCATCCATGACTGGTTGGTATCTAAGCTTCTAGCATGTAAACAAGCCTGTGGAATACTATCTGGCTTTTTGATCCTTATAAAGGCTACCAGAAAGACCAATTCTTTCCTTTGCATCACACTAGGTATGTAAAGTATTTAGGCTGCAGTGGATTTGGAGGCTGCAGTGTATTCCAAATTTCTGGAAGCTTAGATTATTATATACTGTGTATCTTGGCAGGACACTTATGAGAACATAACCTGGCTTTCCACCAGTATGAAAGAAACTGAGTTTTTTTTAAACAGCTCTACGCTGTTTTCTATCACCAACATTATGCACAGTTCCTGTTGACCAATATTTTGTTGTTATAACTTGTTAAACCTGCTCTGTTGGTGTGTAAAGGAACCTAAATCTTATTAGAGCACTGTTCTGGGTGCTGGAATATCTTTGAAGCTATTTTGGCATCAATTGGCTTCCCGTCCTCCAGCCAAAACTAGGGAATGAGGGAAAGAAAGATCAGGTGAATTGTGAAAGAGATTCATAGATTCATAGATGCTAGGGTTGGAAGGGACCTCAGTCAGACCCCCTGCCCTGGGTAGGAAAGAGCACTGGGGTCAGACGACCCCAGCTAGGTGTTTGTCCAGTCTCCTCTTGAAACCCCCAAGAGCACCACCTCCCACAGAAGCCTATTCCAGATTCTGGCAACCCTTATTGTGAAGAAGTTCTTTTTAATGTCCAACCTAAATCTGCTCTCCGTCAATTTGTGGCCATTGTTCCTAGTTACTCCAGGGGGCGCCCTAGTACATAAAGCATCTCTTATTCCCTGCTGCCCTACCCAATGAATTTATAGGCAGCCATTGGATCACCTCTTAGCCTTCTCTTGTGACGACTGAGGAGATCTAGGTCTCTTAGTTTCTCCTCATAGGGCCTTACCTGCAGGCCTCTGACCATAAAAGTGGCCTCCTATGAAACCTCTCAAGATTCCCCGCATCCCTCTTGAAGTGTGGTGCCCAAACCTGGATACCATACTCAGATTGTGGCCCACCCAGTGCCACATAGAGGGGAAGCCTCACCTTCCTGGACCTTGCATGTTTGTCATGCATCTGCTAATGCATGATAAAGTGTGGTTAGCCTTGTTGATCACTTTGTCACATTCATTCATCATGTTCATCTTGGAGTCAACTATGACTCCAAGATCCCTTTCCACTGCTGTGCTCTTGAGAGGGTCATCCCTCAGCCTGTAAGTTTATTGGTGGTTCTTTTTGCCCAGGTGCAGCACTTTGCACTTATCTTTGTTGAACTGCATCCTATTTCATTCTGCCCATTTTTCCAACCTGTCCAGATTCACCTAGATCCATTCTCTATCCTCTGGGGTGTTAACTTTGCCCAGTAATTTGGAATAATCTGCAAATTTGGACAGGATGCTCTCCATGCTCTCGTCCAAGTCACTGATGAAGACATTGAATAGCACTGGTCCAAGGACCAAGCCTTGTGGGACTGCACTGCCCACATCTTTCCAGGTGGATATTGCCTCGTATTCCACCACTCTCTGGGTGCGATCCTTAAGCCAATTTGCCACCCACCTGACCGTGTAATCATGTACATCACAGCCTATCAGTTTATTTACAAGGATAAAATGAGATACTATACCAAAAGCCTTCTTAAAGTCTAGGTAGATGACATCTACCTTGACTCCTGCGTCTAAGCATTTTGTGACCTGGTCATAAAAAGAAACAAGGTTAGTCAGGCAGGATCTACCTGCAATGAATCCATGCTGATTTCCTTTCAGCATTATGTCCTCCGCTGGGCTCCCACAAATGTGATCCTTAATGATTTTTTCTAGCGTTTTCCCAAGCACAGAGGTGAGACTAATTGGTCTATAGTTTCCCAGTTCCTCCCTCCTCCCCTTCTTGAAAATAGGGATCACATTGTCTCTTTTCCAGTCCTCTGGGACCTGATTGGAGCACCATGAGTGTTCAAACAGCCATGCCAGCAGCTCTGCTATGACACCGGCCAATTCCTTCAGCACCCTTCATCCAGGTCTGCTGATCTGAACACATCCAGCCACTCCAAGTGCCCCTTCCCTTTCCCTGTGCTAACAGTTAGTAGGCTGGTGTCCCTCCTGTGTGTGTCTATGATCCAAACGGGAGATTTATCTTGGTCTGTGTCTATGAATACAGATGCAAAGAATTCATTGAAGAGCTCAGCTTTGTGCTCCCTCTCTATCACCAATTGCCCTAGTTTGCCCTGTAGAGGTCCTATGCTACCCTGCACCTTCCTTTTTCTCCTTATGTAGCTAATGAAGGACTTTTTGTTGTCTTTAATTTTTATCACCAGCCTAAGTTCTAATCCTGGTTTGGCCTTCCTAACGGATTCCCTGCAAGTGCCAGCCAGGGCAGTATACTCCTCTGTGGTAGCTACCCCCTGTTTCCACAGCCTGTATACCTCTTTCTTTGTCCTTAGGCTTTTCTGGACTTCCCTGTTCAGCCAAGAGGGCTTCTGGCCCCTTCATCCCTTTTTATGTACAATGGTATTGTCTCTTGCACCCGTAGGATTGCTCCCTTGAGGAACAACCACCCTTTCTGGACCCCCATTTCACCAATGCTCTTGAGCTTTAATGCCTCAAAAACTAATCTCCTGAGCACACTGAAGTTAGCCCTTCTGAAGTCTAGCACTTCAGCCTTGCTGGTCAGTTTACCCACCCTTTGCCAGATAGTGAATTCAATCAATCGATGGTCACTATCCCCTAGGTTACCTTGTACCTGCAGATTCCCCACCAAGTCGTCCCCTGTAGCTAACACCAAGTCCAGCAAGGCATTTCCCCTAGTGGAACTGTATACCTCCTGCGTTAGGTAGAGGTCCTGTATGCAGGTTAATAACCTATGTGAGCAGTTGGATCTGGCTGACTGCTTTTCCCAGCAGATGACAGGGTAGTTTAGGTCACCCATGACAACCATGTCCCATGACTGTATGGCCTCTGAGAGCTGTCTGGAGAATTGCAGGTCAAGCTCATCCTCCTGCTCTGGCGGTCTGTAGTAGACTCCCACTACCAAGTCACTTTCCCCTTGACCCCCTGACCCATAGTACCTTGGTTTGGCCCTCCTTTGATCCCGTCTTCATTATAGAGGATGTATATTGTTCCTTAACATAGAGCAACCCCCCACCTTTTTTCCCTACTGTGTCCCATCTATACAACCTATAACTCTCAATGCCTAGTACCTAGTTTATTGCTGAAGACTGAGTAAATCTCTTATAGATCTGGGCTTTTAAAAGCTATTCTGGGAGCCACTTTTATTCCATGTGGCTGAAGTTCCACTATTTTCTCCTGCTCTTCCTACTGCTTTCAAATGAAGAAGGATATACACCCATCTCCCCTATTTCAGAAGTAGGTGGCTGTGCTTTGCAGTAGATGAGAATTCTTGAAGGGTAACCTTAACCTCCCAGAAGGTTAGTGTGCTCTGTAAAAGCTGTTCAAACTACACAAGATATACTGAATGATTTTTGCTTACTGGTTGAAATTAGGCCTGAGTATACTCATGTCAGGTTTTTGATCTCTCCAGCTTCCATGGAATCCAACCTGAAGTAAAAAAGTTATGGATAACCTAGCAAAGGTAGAGTCACCATCTCCAGTCCTTCAGCAAAAGGCAAAAGGAAAGTGGAAAAATGAGCAGCTTGAAAGAGACACTGGTGCATTATTGATGCAATGTGGTTGCATCCCCATTAACTCCTATATATGTCTCCCTGACCCTCCAGCATCATTTTCATTTAGTGTTCACTGCATCTAAGATAACTTTCATCCTAGATGCTGCCTCACTCAAGCACTGGGAAGGAAAAGAAGTTGCAGATTTGAAATAGGAAAACGAATTGTACAGCTGACTGTCATCTATGTACTAATGGCAGAACATCTATTCTAAACCACTTCATGGTCTTTGATAAGAAGCCCACATATATATTAAACAAGAAAAGGTATTTCTCTGAAAACTCATTGGAAAAATTCAGGAAGAATGAACTGTTCATTGTCTAGCCTTATCAAGTTGCAGCTTAGGCTCCTGTTCTCACTTATGTCCTGGGCTTCGCTTACATCCTATAATGCAATGTATGCTTCCCTCAGACCAAGGAACATGGGAAATGTAATCTGGGAGGGAAATTGGTCCTTTCTTAGGATTTTGCAGATTTTTTGTATCTTACGTTTAGAAGTTTCAGCCTTGTATTATATTCTGATTTTGACTAAGAGCAAAGGGTTTGGTTTAAAAATATGTTTTTCCAGGTGTTCTATTTTTTTACAGGAAGGCTGTTGTCTGTAGAAAAGAAAATTCTTTCATTAAAAACTCAGGTTTCTGTTGAAAGATTGTAAGTGTTTTGACTAGTCCTAGTATAATAGGTATTTCAGAACTTAACAAGAGAGTGTGTTTGCTTCCCAGTTGTCAGAATTTAGTATCCTAGCAACTGACCTTAATCTATATGTAGAGTACGGGGATAAACACATGGCCCTCTTTGTGACTTGTTTCTGCTTCAGCTGCTTTTATTGTTTTTAAGTGCCTTGGTAGAAAGTGATACAGCTGTATAAAAATGAGGACACATATTTAACATGCAAGGGAGTTGTAAATTCTAGTTAATGTGTTTATATTTCCATGTCTACATAAACCAAACAAATGAATAATTGGTTATATATTTACAAGAGTTACTGTAAAATAGTATAACCCAAAGTATGTCAATTTGCAGTCAGTCTGCTTTGAATGACAACCCTGCAGAGTATTTATCATTTGGAATTGTATACTGGTTTATATTAAGTCTAGAACTCTTAAATGTATAAAACAAACCAGTAGTCCAGGTCAGCAGGAAACTCCTTTTATTGTTTCCTACAAGGAGATTTTATACAATACTTGGCACAGTGTGTTCCTGATCTTAGTTGTGGCTTGTGGGCACCATGGTAATGCAAATAAATAATGATAATAAAGAGAGACACTTAAAATGGTTGTGGCCATCACATAACTTTTAAGGTAGCTCATTAAAGTAATTCATGTGCAAGCAAAAATGTAGCAATATGTAACATGTTTTTCACTTGTAGGAAGTGCAACTCCATTTTCAAAGTGAAAAATAGGACCTGAAAAACCACTGTGGAAATGTAACTTGCCATTATTTTTCTCAGTTTTCTCTTCTTTGCATTTTTGCTGAATGAGAATGGAAATGGAAATGGACATAATCTCCCACCTTGAAAGATATTGACTCCTAGGTGAGGGCTGAAGCACGTTAATGAGAGGGAAAAGACATTTCAACTTTTCCACCCAGTCTGTGGTTGTTCTGTAGATAGAGGATTTGTCTGGGAAGTTTTAGATATGGATATTCCTGCCTTGTGCAGTGACTAGATGATCTCCTGAGGTTACTTTGTAGTTTCATTTTTGAGTCTAAGATTGTTTTCTAGTGCCATTAGTCTGGCAAATGCCAAGATAAATAATTTTCTTTTTTTTTTGGCAGGAGGGAAGCAATGAGGTTCAAAGTATGGAAAAAAGAAGGTGGTGTCAGTAGGATATGAGAAACCTGTATTCTAATTCATAGATTCATAGATGTTAGGGTCAGAAGGGACCTCAATAGATCATCGAGTCCAACCCCTGCCTAGGCAGGAAAGAGTGCTGGGTTCAGATGACCCCAGCCAGATGCCCATCTAACCTCCTCTTGAAAGACCTCCAGGGTAGGGGAGAGCACCACCTCCCTTGGGAGCCCGTTCCAGACCTTGGCCACTTGAACTGTGAAGAAGTTCTTCCTAATGTCTAGTCTAAATCTGCTCTCTGC
>JAGPOW010001543.1:2708107-2727620 GCA_030014935.1 Caiman crocodilus | reverse complement strand
GAGCACCACCTCCCTTGGGAGCCCGTTCCAGACCTTGGCCACTTGAACTGTGAAGAAGTTCTTCCTAATGTCTAGTCTAAATCTGCTCTCTGCTAGCTTATGGCCATTATTTCTTGTGACCCCCCAAGGGCACCTTGGTGAGTAAAGCCTCACCAATTCCCTTCTGTGCCCCCATGATGAACGTATAGGCAGCCACAAGGTTGCCTCTCAACCTTCTCTTGTGGAAGCTGAAGAGGTCGAGGTGCCCCAGTTTCTCCTCATAGGGCTTGGCCTGCAAGCCCTTAACCATATGAGTGGCCATCCTCTGGACCCTCTCCAGGTTATCTGCATCCCTCTTGAAGTGCAGTGCTGTGGCAGGGCACTGTGTGTGCCTGCCACTTTAAGGGCCTGGAGCTGGCAGCCACCAGGTGCCTGATGAGGGCCGCCATTTTGGAGTGAAGTGCTGTCTATATAAACAGGGCAGTTTGACTGCTGGAAGTGAGGCAACAACATTGGCTGGCTAGAGGGCTGCTGAGATCATCTAGAGGTAAGGAAGGAGCTGTAGGGGATGGTCAGGAGGCTCCTGGTCCTGGGCATGACCTAAAACTATACCCTGCCAGGAGTGGGTGGCCTAGTGGGGCTCAGTGGCACAGAAGCCCCCAGGAAATGCCAGGCCAGTTACCACCCCAGTGAAAGGCGGGGTGGGGTGCCTTAACCCCTAGCCCCCACCACCAGGTAGGCAACCCCATTTATGTGAAGGACCCAGAGGGCAGACTCTGGGAGAGAGTGAGGGGCTAGAGACCCGACCCAAATGAGAGAGTACTCTTGATTGGCCCATGCTGGGGCCAGGACCAGGATGGTCAAGGTCAAAAGGGCCAGGGGCCTACCGCGAGGGACACCCAAGAACCGGGGAACTGGGGTCCCGACTGGTCTGGAGGTGGGCCAGGGCTGGTAGCCAGAGGTCCCAGGAGGACCACACCCAAGAGGGGAAAAAGGTTTGGGGGGCTAGGTGGCCTGAATGAAAGCAGAGAGGTCGTCTGAGTGGAGGGATCATGGAGGGGTCCTGTTAGGATGATTCTGGGCCCCAGTGTGGGGGCTGATGAGGATGTGAGCATCAAGATGCCATCTGCGAGGCTTGGGCTGTGGTATAGGGGAGGAAAGGAGCCGCAGAGAGCGCCCCCTGGCATCGGGACACCAAAATGGTAGCCTCCCACTTAATTTAAATCAATTAATGAATCAATTAACATCAAGGTGTGGCAGGAAAGAAGGCAGGTGGTTGGCCCAAGAACAGGTGGGTGGGCCACAGAGCTCGGCCCTGAGTAGGCCCCCTGTTACAGGTGCCCCAAATTGCATGCAATATTCCAACTGCAGTCTGACCAGCACCTGATAGAGGGAAGTATCACTTCCTTTGACCTACAAGTTGATCTTTTTTAGCCATAGTGATTTTTTGTTCTTGATTTGTTTCTCACACTGGGGCAACCTCATTGAGTAAAGTGGAGTTATTTCTAATTGATACCACCATAAGTGTAAGAACAATCTGATCACATGATTATAAAAAACTTAATATCTAAGGCAGTTTGACCTAAATTATTGTTAGAAATTGAGCTCAATTTTATCTTGGAGAGACCCTAGTTAAATATTTGGACAGATAGTATATTTGCTGAAAAATGGAATTTCAGGTCAGCCAAAACTAATCTGTGTAGTTAATGTTAAATATGCATATTCATTGCATATCCCAGTGCATCCTTGCACAGACTCTCTCTGTATAAAACTGTTTAAATGTTTTTCCCCATAGATAATGTCTTTTCAAAAATCTAAATATGTATACATTTTCAACCAAAATGTTTCACTTTTTAGATTAAAAAAAAACATTTTATTGTACAGCTAGTCTAAATTTAACAATACCCCTTGCCTATAATTAAAAAGCAATTACAATGAAACAGTACATTTTAGGGTGAAGGGATGTTTTGGTCAACCCACAGTGGCTTTTATTTGTATCCTTAGGTGTTTGTTTCATCTCTGAATCAAAATTAATTATTTGCATAGCTCTTTGTCTTTCTTTTTGTTTTATCTTTATCAATGAGTAGTACTCATTCCCTCTTCTCTAATTACGGTTGATTATGGGCATACATCTGATTCTATTTCCCTTTATCTGGTTTTCATGAAGAGTTAATTTCCAGGGAGGATTAATTTGCATCAGTTTCTGGATAGACCTTTGTGTTAATATTCTGAGAAAAATTTATAAGATATTAGACATAAGGGTACAGAAGATATAGTATATTTCAATTCAAATACTATCTATGGTTGTTAAGGTACCTGCTGAAATGCTAGAAACATTTCTAATGTAATGCTAACTGCTTTTTCATGGATGGGAAACCTACAATTTTAATTCAGTTTTCATAATATCAATTAAATAAAGCATGTGATTTTTGAGGGTCCATTGGTACAGTAGTATAATCCAGTATATTTAGAACTGTGTGGACTTCAATTTACGTGCATGATCTGTCTTCTAATCTCAGAGCATTAACTAAATGACTTAGCTTCCCTTGATGTTACTGGCTGACACTGAATATTGATTTATCTATTTGTTTTCTGGAGTACTTTGTTTCCTTTGTCACTTTGGATGGTCTATAACTGGCTTGGGCTAGTGAGCAGTCAGAATAGGCTTTCCTAACACACAGCATGGAAAAATGAATGGTGTTAAATGCAGGGAGGGCCAAATGTCTGGGAAAGATCATAGGTTAAAGTACATACCTAAGACTTCTTATGCTTTTAATATGATTACAGTGCTACAGATCTGTAATGTCTTTATATACAAAAATGCATTTGCAGTAATGTCACAGTCATAAAACACAAATATGCTAAATTATATGAGCATAAATATAAGAAAAGCCCAATGTAATTATTCTTGTGAATTTAATATCTAACACTTAATTTTAATGCTAGATAAAATAACCTTTGCAAAAATAGTTGCTTTGCATCAAAAATATACATAAAAATAAGATGTCAATAATTCAGTACTTTAGTATTGATAAGGTAATGTTTCATAGGGTATATGTACGTGACACGGAGATTTAATTCTCCCTGCATTGAAGTGGTGTTTTTTTAAAAAATACCACTTCAATTTAAGGCGAAGTAAACCCCTATGCTGTGTACATCCATGTATACACAGCTCGATCCTTACCTGCCTCTCCAGTGGTGGGGAGAGGAGAGCAAGCATCTGGTGAGCAGAGCAGTCCTAGAGGTGGGGGGGAGGGGGGGCTGGTGCTTCCCTCCGTGGCAGCGGTGCCCACTGGCCCACAACTCTGGCAGTCCCATGGGGAACCACAGCTGTGGAGGAAAGCACTGGGCCCCCATGCAGCTCAGGCAGGCAAGCAGGTCCGGGTGAGGGAAAGATCAGGCTCACTGTTTTTTTTTTCCCCCCTTCTGCAGAACCTGCCTTCCCGGGCTGTGTTACATCTCAGTTCTGGGTTCTTGGGGAAAACTGACACAGGGCACAGCCTGTCTGACTCACAAAGAATCCCCCCCACCTAAACAAAACTGATTAAGATGCAGTGGGAGATGCACCAAAGACCCTCCAGATAAGGGTGACAAGGGTGGAACAACTGTCCTAGGTGTCATTTGCATCTGAGATGGAACCAAATGACCATTCATTTACATGAGAGATGGAGAACAGAAAGCCTGAAGCAGAGACTGCAGTGAATTCTGGGATCAGAGAAACAGGGGAGCACTGTATATTGGTGAATCTATGCTCCAAATGCTAATCAACCCATGTTGACACACACCCAGCTCAGCATTTATCAGACCAGTTCTAATCTGGATTTACAAAGGACTATTCCCCTCCCAGACACACACATACCTCTAAGTTTACTAGGCATCTTGGGTCGTACATTCCCCGATCCCACTATGGGAGGCCTATTTAAACTTGATTGACTAAAATTCGGTTGCCAGGTTAGAGAATGCTGAGGCAAGACACCAAGTCAGAGGGTGTATGGGCAACACTTGAACAATGGTAAAGGGTTCATCCCTGCGTCCAGCTCATTGGAGGCCTGACCACAGGTGTTGTCATACTTTTCCCAGGATGACTGGTGGAAGTCTTCCACCTCAAAGGTTATGAACACTCCAATAATTGCCTTAAGTCTGTTAAAAGACTATAGTAAGATCTGGAAAAGTCATGATAAGTTGAGGCTTGTTCACAACAAGTAAAAATCCAAAATCCTGATGCTGCAAGCTATGTATTGTTTCTGAAGAAACCATGAGATATCCCATCAGTATATCTGCTATCCATAGGAATTTCAAGCTGGCTCCCAAGTATTTGGTTACTCCCTAACCTTACGTGTTTCCTGATTATTAATCAATTTCTTTAGATGTTCCAAACCAGATAACCCATTTTTTTGTTTTAAAATATTTATAATGTTTTTAAAAACCTTAACTGCAGGTATAAAAAATTTTAAAAAAAAAAAAAAAAAAAAAAAAAAAAAAAAAAAGCAGCAGCGTGTGTGCTGATACCACCCACTGTTGTTCTCAGGATGCTGAAAGAACATATCATGTCACTTCAAGAATTGTACTAGGAACTTTACCTGTCAGCTTTAAGACCCAAGTGCCTTGGACTGGTGAGATCTCAGCACTCTTTCTCTCTCTCTCTCTCTCTCTCAATCTCTCTCTCTAGGCTTAAATTTCTGAACCTGAACTGTACTAGTTAAGGTTGAGCTAAGTTTCCCCAAATAGTTAGTGAAACCAGGGTAGTATTGTAATTGTTTGTATTTGTTTTTCCTTTGCATGTCTATTACTGTTAGTACTATTATGTATATATTTCATATACTTAGCAATAAATAACTTTTATAGTCAAACTGGTAGTAACTGGGAACATTTTTCCTTCTTTACTTCTTCTTCCTCACGTGCTCTGCAACAACACTTCTTTTACCTGAGCTAAAGATCCCTGAGAGGCCCAAAAATACTATGGGGTCTGCTCATCAAGAGGCCAAAGACTGGAACGTGCTGAGTTTGAAACACATAAGGGAATCAGCTTGTACTGACTGATTGACCCAGTTTGACTTGGACGTGCCCTTATGAACTGAAAGCTGGCCCATGAGGGTGTCATCTGGACACCCACCTAGATTCAGAGGGATTCTGTTCACCTGTGTGCTTGTGTCTGACTGCAGTTTATTGTTGCTCTGATGAACTGATTCTTGGCATACGAGAGTGTCAGCCTGTCCATGCTGATCAACCTGGCTGGGTCAGGCATGTCACCTTACTCTGTGTGTGTTTGTGGTTATGACTGATTTGGTGACTGGAGGAACCCAGCCCCATTGAAACTGAGTCCTGCAAGATAGCTTCATTGGGGGTGAGGACTTGCAGAAGGGAGATGGACAGCTCCGTATAGAAACACAAGTAACACATGCAGCACATTGGCAGAATTACCAAGACCCTAGGAACATATCCCTAATAAATGAGCACACCCCAAAGTAATGGGCAAATTTAGTAACAGCTGCTGCTGGGCTGCTTGCACAGTCTGCTTGCAGAGCCCCTGAGCTGTGCAGAGCCTAGTGCTTCCCTCCCTGGCTGCAGGATAGGAAACTAAAACTCCTTGGAAGTGTTTTACTTTGCAGTACCCCAAAGTCATTTGCTGTGTCCTAAACTCATTTAAGGCGCATTACGCCATTGAATATGCTACAGTGGCTGGAATTAACACGCAATACACCACCGAATGGGTGCACAGCAATGCCATTAAACTGGTGCAAAAGGCAATTAACCTGCTTTAAACCTACTTTAAAGTGTTGTCTACAAACGTCATATATTTTAAGAAATGTGTAGAGAAAACTGAGAAGAATTAAGCAAGTGGAGTTTCAACACATGCTAATGATCATGATAATAGCTCTTCGCTTATTTTTAGTTTGATTTTCACATTTTCCAGTTTCATTCTCCAACACAGCTCTATATATTAAGCTTTAAATCACTAGGTGATGTGAACCTATGTATTGTAATAGTCCAAAGCCTTTGTACAGTAAATTCTGATACATTCACTGCTCCAAGGGAATGTAAGTAAATATGAATTTTCCAGTAGCAACCAATTTCTCAGGAATTGATAATCAGGATAGGGATAGGACTGCCAGGGAATTGGAACAGCAGCAAATTAAAATATAGTGCTGAATTATCTCTGAGGCAGATTAACCAGGTGCTGACCTTGGAGGAGCGTGCAAAAATAGCAGCAGCAGTACTAAAGGGCCAGCCACCCCCATATCACTGGCATTGCAGCCACTGATGCTGCCCTGTGTGCAGCTGTTACCCAGAGTGTCAAGCATCCAGTTGATACTCTGTGAATAGCTTTGTGACTGTTATTTCATGGCTAGAAGAAATATACTTTGGAGAGAGGGTTATATAAGTTTTCAAAACAAATAACCACATAGGAAATAATAAGGATGTAATGATCTTGTAGCCATGATGGTCAATTTTGTGCTTGAAAGCTTGTCTAACATCTCTCCTGACTATTTGATCAGGTCAACAAAAGGTACTGTAAAACAAACTTTGCATATAACATATAAAATTAACATATAAGCTAAAAGACCTCAGCTTTTACCTTCAAACAATTTAGGTTTCCTTCCAGAGACATAGGGAATGATGACCTTTCATGCTTCTCCTCTGTCAGCAGAAGAGTTAAACACTGAGTATGAAAGAAATCATAACACTGACATGGAAAAATCCTGGAAACTGCTTGGCTTATCACATCTGTATGTGTAAACTCTCTTTGAAGCTGTTGTGTTAAGTGTCTTGTATTATTACACATCGGAGTTTTATAGTGCTTTAAATAATTTTAATAGCCAACTAAGAGCTAAAAGCTGAGCCATGTTCATTCTGGGAAAAGTAGAAAACAGGAAAAAATATTTGAATTGCATCGTCTGTTCTAAGGTCTCAGTCCTGGCTCTTTCATGGAGGAGCTGGAAGAGAAAAAGGCAATCTGACAGTGCGCCTCTTTATGAGGTGGGGAAAGGATCCTGTGGCTATATTTGTTTTAAAGATGCTGCCAGTACTTTTTACAGTACAACCAATATCATTTACAAACAGCAATAAATCATGGTCTTTTTATGGTAGCTAGACCAGAATATTTTTTTCTACGAAAAATATACTCAAAGTGGATTTTCTTTCCAGGTTCCATCAAAATGTTTTAGGCTTCCAACAAAATGTATCTGATTTTGTTGCCAAAGCCAAGCACCTTACAGTATTAAGTTTTTCAATGGAAACCTACATTTTTAAAAAGATTTTTGTGAAAAGGTACTTTTGTATCAAAAAGGTTTTGACCAAAATCTCTTTTTTTCCTTCCTATTTGGATAAGATGGTTCAGATAGGGATAATCCTGCCTTGAGCAGGATTTTGGACAAGTTGACCTCTCGAGATCCCTTCCAGCCCTATTATTCAATTATGATATATGAAATTGTCCTAATCACTTCCTTCTCTCCTCACATGCATGTCTCTCAGAGTTGATCCTTTTTGTGTCCATATCTGGACTTGTCCATTTCTCTCTCTCTCTCTAAATATAGATGTGAGGATTAGAACTGGTAGAACTGGATTAGAACTGGTAGAAAAGGTATCCAGGTCCCATTTCTTGTGTGCTTTTAATGAATCTAGAACCCAACAAGGCGCATGATTCATTCAGATTATTTCTTCTAATATTTATTGCTTTTCATCTGTCAGCACATTGCCAGGGAACCGAGAGAAAGCACTCTGGAGTTTGCCACATTCCAGTCTAGTGTGGATTAATGTAAATGATCTTCTGTCGTCTGCACATGTGATTTGTCATAAGAACACTGTAACCTTCTTTAAACCCTTGCATATCAGCCTTTCCCTTTCCTATGGTTCCTCTCCGGTTCATGTATTGGGAAAACTACTGAACTATGCAGTTCAATCCTTTTTTCCTGGTGAATTCCAATGGGGACTTGCATTAGTTTTAACTATTTTCTCCTAATCTAGCTGATGTTCTACCCTTCCTTTAAAAAGACTTTATATCTCTACAATAGTCATAATAATGTTGTGGTAGAAGCGTCTTAATTTTTGTTATTTAATGTGTTAGCTGATGACAATAAAACATTACTTTTCATTTTATGCAGGATCAGGTCACTGATCATTATTCATGACTTAAAACAGGCATTTTGCTTCAAATCTGGGGCCACAATGCAGCCATCATTATTTAGGACATCAGTAAACACTCAAGCAAGTTGTAATAACTGATTGAACACAACAATTTTCTCATATTTTCATGGTCTGATTTTGTAGTCCCTCTTCCAGTCCCCCCAGTGGCCTAACAAGCAAGGGGCAATCGGTAAGCAAAGGTTTGTATAATGTGTTAGGGGACAACATGATCCAATTCATTTGGGAAAACTGGCTGTCTGCCTTGCCATTACAAGTACTACTGCAGTTTTTCAAAGTGCATTATGTTTATGTCATTAGGCTTATTCACATGGGAGGAAAGAAAATTAAATTATGAGATGAAAGATTATAGAATATAATTACTGCTCTGTCTAAGGATGACTCAGTAGCATACACATATTTGATGATCATAAATGCAAGAAATTCAGAAGACAGACAAGTGTTAGTCATCTGATATTCTACTGCATACCTGAGAACTTAATTTTCATTTATACTTTATATTATACCCACTTGAATTCCTTTCTACGCTGCCAGAATGATCTAGGAAAAGGAGGAAAAATGAAAATGGTACCCCAAATATGTTCCACATATGTTTTTATGCATAATATGTTACGAAGGGGTCAATAAATTACAGCTTGTATATCATTTTTCACTAACACATAACCAAGCTTTTAATTTTGAAATAAATTCTGTAGCAATGTTTTTCTATTGAAGCTTCTTTGTATAGGAGCAAGTTACACTTAACAATAGTCCCAGGCTCCATCTCTCTGATTTCTCCTACAATAACAAACTCATTTACAAATAAATCCCTAACCATTGGTACTGGTTGGCAGAACCAAGGAACCTGTTGTTCCTAGTGCATACTACGGTTGTCATGTTTTACATTAGAAGTAAGAATTCGGTTATGTTCTGAAGATTATAGCACACCCTCTCCAAATTACAAGTACTTATTCTGAATATAGTAGAAATTTCTGAGAATGCTTGAATAAATTTCATAATTAGTTTGATTTTTGTTTGTGAAAGGAAGAGGTTGGGCCATTGTGCATCTTAGCCCCTCTCATGAACAAATAACTTTAAAAAAAAGTACTTGGCTAGAAAACTCACCAAAAAAGCCTAATTGTTATCCCCTCTGGTGAACTAAAACTGATTTTTCCCAGAGACTTATTGGACTGCATTTCCTAGTATCTAAACATTTCTCTGTTTTAACAACCTGGAATAGCTGAGGGGACAGCTTTAAGATGGTGTTACCAGTACTTTGAATAGAGAAAAGGAGCTAAGGATTATTTTGTGTTATGTTTTTTTTCTTGTTGCTTGCTTCTTGTCTTGTTTTCCATTCATGGTTGCTATGCCTGTGTTTTCTCTCCTGTAGCAAGATAGTAGAATTTGATTTTTACAGTGTGCATAGCTTTCAGCTTTAAAGTAAACACATTTTTCTTTTCCTTACAAAGCTGCTTTTTATCACAACGTTGCTCTTTGCCTGCATCATATTTAGGTATAACATATTCCTGAAGTTACTGAACTGTTGAGATAGATCTTAATATAATTACACATGTCTGTTATATATAGTTTACATATACTTTAGTTTAATTAATATCTTAAAATGTTTATCTTGCAATTTAATGGCCGAAATTATTTGATCTAAGAAAGGTGACTTTTTTTTTTTCTAAAGAAACAGTAGGTTCCAAATACCTTTTGATTGTAACTCTGGTGGCTCTCAATTCCCAAACAGGATGAAAAAATATGAAAATACAGAAATATAATAGTAAAGCCATTAAATAGCACACAAACATCTGCATCTTGCCAGGATAGAGGTAGAATAAAAATCTAAATTAAAAGGTAACTAGATACCCACATAGAAAATTACTGATCTTCTACCAATTAAATTTTTCGGGGAAAACAAACTCGGGTGTATAAGCTCTTGTTACCTCTAAGCATATGGGAAAAAACTTTGGAGGAATGATAGCAAGTCAGATAATTCTCTTTCTGACAAAAACCACAACTACTTCAATCTTTCCAACTTCCTTGTTATCTGGATCTTCTACAAGTGGGAAGACCTGACCCTTTCCTGTTCCCAATAGTAAGGACAGGAAAGTAGCAGGAGCTGTGACTTTTCCAGCTGTCAGACCTTCTTATGACCTTGAATGTTTGCAAAAACAGATTTGGCACATTCATTTTAGCTGCACATTCTTGATAATTAGACCCTGTAGATAGCTGTGGTGGAATAAAGCTGGGATGAAGTCAATAAAATATCTGATGGGCTATTCAGGTTATGCCTAAGGATGTATCACAGAAATCTTTATCTGGAGCCAAGAGTGCTTGAATTCCCCAATCATATATGTGGGTATCAAAAGAGATTCAAATCTTTCCTTGTCACGTTACATTAACTGTGGTGGCATCTGTGCATTTAGCCCTTCTGAAATATCTGACAACTTTTATTTGAATATGTACATTTTTATTACTAAAATTCTACTTCCAGTTAATGCCTCTAACATTAGCCTACACACGAGGGATTTATTTTCGGTATACACAAAAAAGATAATAAAAAAGAAACAGGTGGAATGTGTTCTAATGTGCTGAAACTTCAAATGACATTGGATTGTAAAGCCCACTGCTTCAAACAGTGCATCTGACATTGAAAAGTGACTGCTGCTTTCACCTGTACGCTGGCCAGAAAATTGAAGTTGTACATAACTTGTAAACATTGCTTTTGACTATTCGTTTTGCTGTTGGAAACCTCCTGTGTAGACATACATCTATTTTACAGGCAAGATGCCAAAACCATTGAAAAATTAATTAGTGACCAAACATAATACTTCTATTGGAAATGATGATACTATATTATTGTTCATTTTTTTGGTAGGTGCTTTCTGGAATATAGGCTTAGGTTTATGTAGTGATTTTGCCTTGCTTAGGTTTATATAGTGATTTAATTGATTGCTGTGGCCAGTAGAAGAAAAGTTCTCCAGCACAGTAAATTTTCTGTATCCTCATTAGTGGAGATATCATCAGTCCGAAGGAAGGAAGGAAGGAAGAGTGAATTTAAACTAGGGTCTTTTCTCTGGGGAGGTAAGACTGCAGATAGGCTGTGTGTGTTTGTGTGTATGTGCATTTGGTCTGAAATGTTTCCTTGCGTTAACTTCAGCCATATAAGGTCAGAGAGAGTGAACTTGGTTCAGAAAAAAACTTGTGCTCTCTATATACCTTATTTAGTTAGTCTATAATAGTGGGTTTTAGCCTGTGGTCTGCAGACCCCTGGGGGTCCACGAACTACGTCTAAGGGGTCTGCAAAAGATGTCCATCATCAATTAAAAGTATGTGTATACCCACACTCACAATTCAAAAGGATCTATACCTCCATTTGAATTTTTTAGGGGTCTGTAAATGAGAAAATGTTAAAAACCCCTGGTCTATAAGGTCCATATATATCCTGCCTTCCATATAAGACCAGGTCGTAACATTTCAGGAAGCTGTGCTGGGGGTGAGGAGCAGAAATTCTAATTCTGTTTTGGAATAAATCTTTGGAGTCAGATCTGGTGTGTAATACTACTTGGGGTTGTTTTGTACTTCACCTTTCACACACTGCATAGAATGTACTTAGCTGTAGAAACACATTTAGTTTTCATCTTAAAGGAAGGGATGTAAGAGCACTGTGCACAATAAGCAATACTGTACACACAGTTATTTAGTTTCTGAACTATATTTGCTGAAGTTTGAACTTTATTGGCCTAATCACTGGGAAGAATGGTCCAGGAATGCACATGCTATCATTGATTTGAAATGATTAATGGAGCAGAATGGGCTACCTTTTAACTTTAGTCAAACGTCACAGTATCTTAAGAGGCTTCAGTGCAAGATACTATAGAAATACATTTGATTTATTGAACTGAATGCATCTATCTCTGTCTGTTCCCAGAAAGGGACACTAGAGCCCTCCCCAGTATCCCTAATGCCGGATATTTTCTACTAGCCTGCATAGTGTGTTTTTCAGGGAATTGCACAGACAGAACAAATCTGAACAGTTGAAATGTCTGCTTTATTTGACCTTTTTTTTTTTTTTACAAAGGAGATATGTGCGCGATTTATAAAACCTGGACTTAACGTACCAAGGAGCCACAAAACCTTTCGGCAATAAATCAACAATCTTTTTCTATATCTTTTTTCTTTATTTACTTTGTGCTAACTGAAAATCTTTTCTATCGGTGCAAAACAATGGAAAAAAAAATCCGGTCCCAGCTTACTTGAGCTGAATCCTGTAGAACTTTTCACTGAAAACACTTGGAAAGCATAAATACATTTGTAGCATCAGACCAACCAGGTGGGGGTGTTTTTGAGTGTAGAGTGTTCAGACTTATATATATCAATTTTCTTGATTATCCAATTTGCTTTCAAGTCAATGCCTGCAGACACTCATTTACATAAGTCTTGAAGGACCAGCAAATGTTCCTGAGAATGAATGCACCTTATTGGTTAAGGCTGATTGTTCAGTGCTCTCATAGCACTTTTAGCTTCAAGACCTTGTTTCCTCAGCAGCCACACTGAGACTGTGGCCCTGTCTGTTCTCTCTAGTTTAACACAATTAGATTAGTTCAGTGCTTGTCAGGAACCCTTCAAGTGCTGGTCAAAGAGACGCATGTCAGTATTAAAGCAGAACTCCAACATGGTGTTAAGGGTTACCGGACTGGGAGAGGATGGTCTTTCAATTGGGATTTATTTTGACAAGTATGAGAAGTTCTCATATCCAGAACTTCTGCTATTAGGGGTGACAAAGGGGCAAAAAGACTATGCATGTTGGATATTCTGAAAGTAATGGGAGTTTGGGGGATGGGAAGCCTGCTTTTAGTTTTATGATTTTTTCATTTTTCTTAGATGATATTGTCAGTATTTTCCTGGATATTCTTTTCCTTCTATGGGATAGACACATCTTGTCATCTCCTGTTGAAAGAGAGATGCTGCTAAAAGGGGGGAAATCTGTGGAGTAGTAGAAGGGCCCTATACAGATTGCAGACACCCTCATATCTCTGGAATTTCCTGGATAATCTCAGCCTAGCTGTATAACTGGAACCTCGAGGCCCCATCATGTTTCTGGAATGTCAGATCGCATCCCTTACATTTGTGAGACTTAGCTCAGAGTTTCCTTGTAGCTTTGGCTCCCTTGTGAGGTTTTTGGCAGGAGGAGTCTCTTATTGCTAATTGATAAAAAATAGCATTTGGAAAATAGCATCGCATTAGAGATATGAAATACACCTTCTGTCTTCATCTACTCTCATAAGAACAACTCACTCTCCCAAACAAAAAAATCATGTCATTAACATGATATTTGCAAAACATGACATTATTTATTGCACTTAGAAAAATAAAACCCATTACCAAGCACAGCCCTCACGCTGCAAACCCCTCCATTTTGTACTCTCTGGCAGGTATAGTTAGCCTACAATATCCACCATATTCACCTTATCAAAAGGTTCAGTCCCTTTACCTTTCTGTTAGTTTGGACAGTCCAATTTGCTATAATCCCCAAGTCTGTATATCAATCATGAACACTAGTGATAAAAGAGCTTATGAGAACAATGATAATTGATGCCATTCAAAAGTCAAGAAGAAATATAAAATGTAATGAAAAAACAAACTGGATCTTGGGCCTAGGACATTGAACAACTACAACATTTCCAGCAAATGCAAAGCAAGATTTATGCTCAGAGTATGGTGTGTTTGAAATATCTGGATAAAGTTGTATCAGTGATTTGGCAGTGAACTCTTCTAGATTTTGATTAATTAATTAGTTTTAATCTGAATTTTTGATCATGGCATGTTGGTTATACTTCTCTCTGGTTTATTCTATTAGATGTGATACAGTCACCAAGTGCATCACCAAAGAGTGCCATCAGCTAGAATTCTCTCAGAAAAAAGGGAACTTTATTGGCAGGTGAATTACAGTGAGGAAGGTATAATGAGATGTCAGGGTGTGGTGAACCCTGTCAGTTATGAGCTGAAACTTTTGTCTTTCTAGTCACCTAAAGTGAATAATGTGATCTTATTTTATGGCCTTAATGGAAATTCCATAATCATAAGAACATTTCAGTGTTAATGTGTTTTATTTAAATACATTTTAGACTCTGTTAAATGAAAAAACAGTCTAGTCTACTATTGAGAAAATTTAAAAAAATATCAGTTTTGTTTGAAATTAATACAACTTAAACATATGCTTTAAATTTAAAGATTGCCTTGGCATTTTTCTGATTAAAGCTAGACCTGTGTAGGCATTTAAGTGCTTACCTTAGCTGACTCCTTTGTTCTTTTAATGTCTTCTTCCTAAATTAATTCAAAGGATAGAAACTAGAAAAATGATTAATTTTCCCAGTGTAAAGTATATACATTTATCATCAGAAAGGAAATGGTCTCAAGTGAAATGTTTATTACTTGCAATATGTTAGTAATTGAGAACAGTAGAATAATAATAACACATGAGAAAAGACAGTTTTTAGACTCCAGGAAATAATGTTACCTAAAGGGGTTATGAAGAAATGGCATCTAATGCTCACACTTAAGTGCCGTTTGGGGAGACGTGCAGTTTTTTTTTCCTTTGATATTTCTGGTGTTCTTTATGACAATATCCTAGACTAGAGAGACCATGGCCTGCTCTGCTGTGGTAGCCCTAACATTTCAACAGTAAAACAATGGCCCCTGCAATGCAATTTTGGTTGTACAGTTACTAAACATTATCAGCTAGCCCAGAATTTAAAAAAAAAAGAAATCTTCATAAGAGCATTGACCAAAGCTGACATTTAAAAAAAAAAAAAAAAAAGACTTCACTGAACATTTTCAAAGATAACACTGATTTTGCAACCCCAACTTAGAGCCAGCACATATAATTTGAACTCATACCTCTTAGGCTAGGGACAGATATTCAAAAAGCCTGAGCCTGAATTGATTAAATCTTTTCACATTAGTATAACATGGTTAGGCTAAATCAGTTTAGTAACTGGACAGATATCCCAGAAGTGCGGGCACATGCCTGCAGTGGTTCAGGCTAGAAGCCGGGGGATGCTAGAGGAGCCCTCTATTCTTTTCGACAGTGCTGAGCTGATGGAGGAGGAGAGGGAGGAGCATGGCCAGGCCCCAGCAGGATGCTCTGATTAGCCCAGCAGGGAACTGGTAATAGTAGGGTCCAATTAAGAAAACAGAGAGACATTGCCAGCTACTTGTTGATTCGACCTATTGATTCAGCAGGGACTGTAGCCAGCATGTGGTCTGCTAGCTAATACACAAACACCTCCTCAGCAAGGCAGAGGGGAGGGGGGAATTCCTGCTTAGCAGGGAGTGGTGAGAGGGAGGGAGGAAGCAGCCTGCAGTCTCTGGAGCTGCAGCCAGGGATAACAAGTAAGCTGTTGGGGCTTCCTTTTATGCTTGCTGAATGTTGGCTAGCAGAATGTTATTTCCTAATCTGCTGTCCAAATTTTTACTACAGTTTTGGTGATATTTTTTCCACTTTTCCACATAATCTTTTTAAATCAGACAGACATTCAAATGCAAACGTTCAGTACTCTAGACATATCATTTGATTTGTTTGGCTTATTTTGATTGGTCATATAAGTTCACATGATATTGTTTCAGTTCTTTTTTGGGGTTAATGCAACTGATATAATCAGGAAAAAAGCTGGAAGAATATGCAGTTTCTTGAAAAATAGCCACTAAGCAAGATGAAAGAATTTTTGCATAATGTTTAGCATTTTTCTTCCTTGAAGAGACGGTTCTCCCCTGACATATCACTGCTAAGAAAATAAGGCAATTGTAAGATTGGTGGGTTTTAGAGACAAGAACAACCTTTTGCCAGTTTTTATTTTATTGCACAGTATGAGATACAAATCAAAAAATGTAGGAAACTTTGGTCACTTTAAGCTGAAAAGAGCTGGAAAGGGGTGAATTCATTCTACTTCCAATTTTAAGAGGTAGGTTTAGGTTTAACATTCCATCATCATTCACAAAAGTAATTTTATGTACACGCCCAGCCTTAGCTATGAAGCATGCTGTTAGATCATTTCTCGAGTTTTATTATCTATGTGCCAAGGTTCTGGCAAAAGTTTCGGGAAGCGTATTATTTTAAGCAGAACTTAAGTTGTCATGCCATGCTAGCTGGTGATGGCCACGATTTATAAAGATGCTACAGAATATGTTTTGCAATGTGATAAGAAATGTTTTAAACTCTGTTTAGTTCCAAGGAACTGTGGGTTTTTCACTGCAACATGAATTGCAGTCGACAGTATGTATTTACTTAAAGATGACCATCAATGCAATAAAATAATTAAAAAACCTGAAAAATAACTCTGTTTAAAATGATAGCTGGTACTCTTTTTTTAACCAGATGATTTTTCTAAGAGCCTGAGACATTTGAAATTGTTGTTTTCTTTTGCCAGAATAAATGTCATCCTAGCTCTGTGAATGCAAAGAAAGATGGTAGGGGTTTAGAATGGACTAATACTGGTACTTTTCAAGTTCAGGTAATGGTACATACAGTGTCACTGACTTTGGCAGGAAACCGGGGGGTTGGCGTTTAGGTGCTAAAGTTCTTAAGTACCACAGATAGATAAGCAGCTTTCCAACATGCACCAAATTGTACTTCAAGACCTTACAGAAGTCTCTTGGGGAGCAAACAAGCATTTGCTACACCCAGTCTGTATGTAGGTGACTTACTTTTATTGACTTGACATGCTCCAGATCAACACTTGGGGTCCCAATATTGTGTTGTTAGACAGGAGGGAGTGATACGGATTTATATACACACACACAAACTATACAAACACCACTATGAGGTCACACACACATATACACATACAAAACATGCACTTTTGTGGCTGTGTATTAACACTAGAGGGTGTATTGGTTGCTGCGGGAAGATTTAAAAACCGCAGCAGAGCAGGGAGAGAGGGAGCCAGAGAGAAAGAGCACGGGGTGGCAGCTCGTGAGGTGAGCTGCGGCATAGGAAGGAGATGACCCAGCCTGCAAGGCTTCAGCAGGCAGCCCAGGTAAGGGCTTTAAGCCTTCTGTGGGAGGCAGAGCAGGAGGCAGACAACGAGGGCAAGCAGAGGCACTCTTTCAGCTACCTGAAGGGGCTTAGCCTCAGGAGGCAAGGGAGCTCCCTGCTTGTGGTAAGGGAGAGGAAACAGCTGAGAATCCGAGAGGGAGCTGGAATAAGGGGGATAACTCTGTAGCTCCTCCTGACTCAGAGGAATATTTTCTATAAAAACAGAAATCTTCCCCAAGAAGGGAGGGAGAGTGACCAGAACCCTGGGAACTGGTCTGAGGCGGTCATATGAGGCCAGGAAACATCTGTAATGTATCACTTATCAGCTGGCGTGTGCATGGGGTGTAGGGGAGGCGGAGCCCCGTGAAACACCATGTCGGATGACCGTCGTATACCACCGTCTATTGGGAGGTCCATCTGAGCTAAGATCTCCACTGTAGACCCCTCTTAAAGTGTGTTTAACATCCAAGTCATGGCAGGTGAGTTGAGGGGAGGGGCAACACCCCAAGAGACTGGGTGGCGAGAGGGGTGCAAGCTCCACAGGTGGGATCAGAGGAGAGGCTGATGGGTTGTGGGGGGTCATTGGTGGGACCAGGAAATGTTGGTGGGTCTGGGGGGGTTGGGGGGCTATGGAGAGGGGGTGTGTATCCAGTCATAAGGGATCAGGGGACTAAAATAGCCCAGTCAGGGTCAGGCGGGTGGGAATAGTGCAGCCCCTGGGCCTGAGTGAGTGACTAGGTTTTCCTAGCCCCAGGGCTGCATTGTGACCATGTACAGGTGTTCAGGAGATTGGGTTAACCTTTGATATGGATAACCCAATCTCGATCTAAATTAGTGCACTTACTGAGGTGAATTAACTTAAATTGGGCGTGCCATTTTTCTGGGTGATTTAAGCCTTCTGTACAGTTGTATGATTTTAGATGGACCTAGTTAGAGCGAATTAAATGTAACGTCTGTACGTGCCTCCACATTTTCAATGCTCAGTCAAATGGAATTTCACAGAAGGACTCTTGGCAGTCTGAAAGAAAATCTATCATTCTCTTTAAGACAATTTTGGGGGGGAAAATAGATATCAATAGTTTCAAGAATAAAATCTAATACCACCTGAAATAAATTGCAAGTTTCTAGTCCCAAGATAGTGGTATAATGTGAATCATCCTCAAACAATGTTATAAGCTTGAGTATTAACTGCTAACAAACATTGCTTAGTTTCCTGAGATCATTCCTTCCAGCTCTTCTGTTAAATTTCAAGTGACAACGTTTATTAAGTTCTGGTTGCCTCCTCTTTGACTTGTTTAGCAAACTGTACAGTATTATGAGAATTGGCAAAACATTAATTTTATCTTTGTTTAAAATGCTGTGAAGTGTAGAGGCTGGTGACAAAAGACCTTTTACTAAAAGATGAGGGAATTTTAGGAATAACTAGTTCACTTAGATGAACCTACAGGATGATGCACTGATAAGACAATTATAAATTCTAAATACACTGCATGTTGGCAGTTTACAAAGCAATGTGCTATGCATATGCAATTGCACTCAAGTCTCCTATTCACTCAAAGCCAGCCTTGTATATTATTAAAAATATGCAAAGAATTGCCTTCAAGTTAACACATTCAAGTGTTGAATGATATGTTGTTCAGTATCTTCAATATGTCATAGAAAATGCTCATGAAAAAGAACAATATCTCATTAGCTGTGTCTCTGTAAGGTAAGTTAAAAATGAAGAGACTCTCCCCCTGCAATAGTATGCAGTGGTTGTGAATTAATTGTTGAAATCAGGACAGAATTTCCACTTGTTAACATTAAAAGAGCTGACCTTTCACAATCTCGTCTTCGTGTTAATGAGATGCACTTCTATTAAACCTTGAGTCTGATTGCTCTGTAAATTGCTTTGGGATGTATCTGAAGGAAAGGTGCTGTATAACTGTAAATCATTATTACTCAAATTATTTTGTGACGGATTGATTTAAAAATGCATAAGGAATTCCCTCCCTGCCTAAGACAGAGGGTGGGGTGCAAATGGAAGAATTTAACGAAGGGGAGAAAACAAAAAGTTATGCAGGAACTTTCTAATTTAAAAGAGAAGTGAATTCCTAAAGGGGCGGCAACAGAGAAATGGGAAGGGGAGAGAAGCTGGGTCCCTAGATTGCATGGCAGGAAAATGAATGATGTGGGCCTGAAAAAAATGTAGAAGTGTAGTAATAAACACGCAAAACCAAAGAATACTAGTGATGGGGATGCTCTATACTATCCAGATAAGGCAACTTGTTTGTGTGTGTTAGTATCATAGTATCATAGTAGTTAGAGTCGGAAGGGACCTGGGCAGATCATCTAGTCCGACCCCCTGCCTTGGCAGGAAAGAGCACCGGGGTC
>JAGPOW010001543.1:2635998-2708007 GCA_030014935.1 Caiman crocodilus | reverse complement strand
ACTATGTCTGGGCTGGTGACAGCTAGGAGGAGGGCGAGTTCCTCCTGCTTCTTCCCCATACTTCTCGCATTCGTGTAGAGGCAATTGAGACCTCCAACATGTTTAATGTATATATTTTTTCATCCCACAGGTAGCAAAACAGTCGGCACAAGAACATGCTCATTGCCTCCTAGAAACCACCACGGCTCTGTTTCTATAATTAGAAACGTGTGAAACTACAGGAGAGCGAACGGTCAGGTGACTCTTCTATCCTACCCCCATTTCATTTCTCATGCTCTCCCATTTTGATCATGGGTATTTAGAAATGAGCGGGTCAGTTCACTCATCCTCTTTGCCAGAGCAGACAATTTCCAATGGGGCACGTCTACATGGTGCCATTGTTACTGCTCCGTTATTTAGTCCTTCCTTCTGAAGGTATTAATGACGGTGTAGTAACAGCCCATGCTGCACCGGGCATGGTTATTTTTAGCTGCTACGTCACCATAGTGATGCACCATACTGAGGGACTGCATTGCAATGGCGATGTGGCTCTGTCGTCACGGCTTTTGCCCACAAACGCTACATCACTCTACCGTGATGCTACAGTGATGCAGCATCCTCTGTAGATGCACCCACGGTATACTTTTTGCCCTTATTAAAACAGGGTTGGGACTCTTACCCTGGGCCCAAGCACTGTGGGGCTCCTGCCCAGGTCAGATCTGTGGGACCAGCGGCTGCAATGCCAGCGGGTCCTGCAGCACCCACAGGGGGGTCAGTGGCAGGGGTCTGGCACAACCCCCCTAGCACAGCCCCTGAACTTCTGGCAACCCAATGGGACAGATGGAGTGGCTCCATGGGCCACGTCTGACCTGCTAGCTATGTTTCTGACACCCTTGCAATAAAGAAATGTAGTTACTGCTAATTTTCTCAAAAGCCTCAGTGCAAGGAATCTTCCCTGACTCTCAGCTTCAGTTTTCCCTTCCTACGTTACTCCTTAGCTGTTTACCCTTTTCACAAGCCTAATTCACATCTGCCTCTTTGAGCCCAAATTCTGGTATTTAATCACTGCCTACAGTGAAGAGTAGGACAGAGCCCTATGACCGGAGACAGAACTCAGAGCAATGAGGAAAGACCTTTTTGTGGACATCAGTGCCTGCTTCTGCTCAACCTCCATGTGCTCTGCAATTAAAAATGGCACAATCCACACATGCCTTATAAAGCAGAATTTCAGTGCTAGCCAGAAGAAAGCAAACAACTGTCCTTGTGTATTTAGTGTAATGGGAACTGGTCATACAGCTTTTATTGTACACTTTAAAATAGCAGCAGAAACTGTGTGCCTACCAGAGAGCCAGATGGTCTGTTTCTCACTAAATGTGGACACAGAAGTAATAAAAAAAAAATCAAAAAACAAACAAAACCCCAAGGAGCTTAAAACTTTTTTAGCAGCTTCACTAACCGGAGGAAAAGGGAAGAATGAGTGGGTGTCTTAAAACGGGGATCAATTTTCATTAGAAACTCTGTCTCAAGTTTAATTCCCATTGATATTACTATTATACATGCATGTGCTATTATATAATGACTCCCGCTGTCATTAACACTGTTGTGAGGTCTGCTGATTTTGATAGGAAGCTTCAGTGTATAGTAGAAAGCAGAGTTTAGAAGCTGAAACTTCTACCCCCACAATACTCACTACAGTGATTCATCCCGCAGGATGTAGGTGGGAGGAAATGATAAGGGAAAACTGCATCTTCACTGCCCAGCACCTTAAGCCATCGCTTACACAGGGAGGGGACAAAGCCATGGTTCTATCTTGGATGTTTAAAAGCACAAGGTGTAAGACAGAGAAGAGAATTTATAATCACAGCAGAGCGAGTCCTTGAGATCAGAAGTTTTGTATGTTTTTTTTAGGGATAATTTTTTCACATTTGCTCTTTTCCACATCAAACTGTCTTCAAGGTTTCAACTTTTTGCCAGACGTTGTCCTTCAAAAGATCCCCTCTGGAATCCTCCTCTTACCTCCACCTTCCACGTCCTGGCCCTGTTCCAGGGGATGGGGCAGCGTGGCATGATGCCAGGGGAGTCGGTGGACCAGAGAACCCCTGCGGCCTGGCACAGCTGGGGATGGGAGAGGGAACAGCTGCTCCTGGTGCCCAGTAAGACCATCGTTCATGTAGTGAAAGCTGATTTTACTCTTTTTACAATTTAGATTAGTAGCTCAGGCTTTGTGATTTTGAATTTGATTAGTTGAAATAAAGTGTATTCTTCTTTATGGTTAGCTGCATCCACTTTGTCATACTTTGATAATTTAGGCTTCATTCTAACATTCTTTACCTCTCAAAACAGCTTTAAAATGTAAGTGTTGTACTTTTAATTTTGAGGCACTTTTTAGGTTCTGCCACCCCTGTGGGGTGAATCAGACTGAAAGTCCCTTTGTTTTCAGGTGGTGTCAAATGAATCCCAATATATTCACTTCAAAAAAGGATCAAGGAACTTGGGTGCTTGTCCAACTATGCATTTTTTTAAAAAAACTCTACTCTCTTTTTTTCCCCTACTGCCAGTCTTCTAGTTCTCTCCTAGAGTGATACTAATTCCTTAGGTTTTTTATGGTCAAACAAGTTAATGAACAGAGTTCAGTTGGGAATAATGATTTGCCTCTATGGTAATTAAAATTTGGACTGACATGTCACAGAGGCTCAACCTTTTAGGGGGTTTAGACAGTTTTTTGCTGCCTTGTCCCAGGTCACTGATGGTTCCATGCTATGCCCTCTTCTTTGCTTTTGGCAGGTTGACAGAGATGGCTGGCCCCTTCAAAGTAGTGCAGCTTACTGGTGGTAGAGCAGTTACAGCTAGCTGGATCTGGTTTGGAGGGTGGCCTGAAGCAGGAGAGAAGTTAATTGTCTCTCGTATTTTTCAGGGGGAGGCAGATGCCTGGGTTCTTGTAAGAAGTCCCCTTGAGATTTACAGGATTTCCCTAGAGAAACAAGGATGGATAGGAGAGCAGCCATAGGGCTTACCTGTGACCCTGCTTGAGCCAGGAGAAGGCTGAAGCTAGAGAGTGAAGCAGGAAGGCTGGGTGGCCAACTTCTCCAACCTGGCAAACTGCAGTTGGAAAGTTGGAGAAGGCTAGGAAGAGGAGAGAAGAAAAAGTTTTTGCTTGCCAGTTTCTCCAAGGCCAGACAGCTCTATTCAGAGAGGGCTGAAACTTAGGGTGGTCTGCTGGCGGCTGCCCCACTGACTGCTCTGAGCTGGGATCAGAAGAGCAACAAGTACAATTGCCAAACTGGGGTTCAAAATCAGCCAACTCCCAGATGGGCAGCCTGGAGAGTTCTGCCTGGCAAAAGCTGTGAACGACTCCTCCTGAAAAGACTGGGATGGCTTGCGGACAAAGGGGACTGAGGAAGAGCTTTGCCCACGGTAGAAGATGCTGGAACTGGATGTGCAGTGTTTAGGACTTTAAGGACTCTGTACATGATGGAGTTGCATCCTAGCAATGTTACAACAACACTACAATGGCAATATTGTGACTTATGTTTGAAAAAATTGTGACATTGTGTTAGGGTGGGCACTGATGCATCTCCAGAATACAGGACAGCCCCTTGGGGGTGGGGGGTAGGGGGCAAGTTCCCTTGGTCAATAAGCGGTGTGAGGTGGGACTACCAGGTCCCTTATCCAATCAGCAGCAAGGGGTGGGGCCACCACCTCCCTTCCTCCCTCCCTAGCTGGCTCAGGACTCTGTCTGTGCACCATCCTACCTCTAGGCACAGCCAATAGAATCACAAGGACAAATGATTGCCATGTATTTCTACTAATGCACTGAAAAATGGGACTTTTTTCATTCTGTTTCTCATTTAGAAAGAGGCCGGGGACAAAGGTTTTAAAAACAGGATAGTCCAGTGTAAAACAGGACCAATGGCCACCCTATACTGTGTAACAGTGGCAGTAAGAGACAGGACTGGTCTGTAGGCCATCTTAAACTTAATTCAGTACATCCTGGATTTTATTTAATCTATTGTAACGTCAATAAACTGAAGCAGATGAGGCTTAATATGACCGTTTTGGTCACAGATCTTGATCAAGAACATGTGTGCTGGCCTGTTGTGGGCAGGGATGACTCTATCATAAACAGACTCAACCACAGACACGTGTTACTGACTAACTAACTCCTGGAGCTCTCTATATGTGGTCTCTAGTAAGTCCTCAGTTTTATATGAGAGATGAATGGAAAAAAAATAACCTTAAATAATACGTTTTCTCTGTATTTGCTGTCATTAGTGAACGAAATGTTCTTGGTGAATGGGAGATTGTCTCTAACTGTCCAGCTATTTGGTTATGATTATGCACTTTGTGGTGAAATTAATAACGTAGGACCAATGAGAAACAGAACAGTTTTTTATGAGAAACAGAACATATATTCTCTCTTTTAGCTCTTAGGAGGTTGCGTAAATGCATACTGGAAGCTTTCTCACCTACCCCACTTTTTAGAATATAGCAATGGCAGAAAGCACTGGGCTAGAAAAATGCTTTGGAAAAGATGCAGTTCTAATCCAGGGACTGGCAACCTTTTAGTAATGCAGGCCACAGTTTACAAGCTGGCCTGTGCTGCAGCCCACCATTCCCTGCTGGTGGCTCCGGTGATGGTGAGCAGAAGCTGCAGTGAGGAAGGGCAGCCCTGTACAGAGGCCGAAGCAGTTGGTTGAAGCAGTTGGAAATGGTCAGTGTGCCATTAGCAAAAGGTGGACTGGTTCAACCAGGTGGGGATCAGCATGCCCTTAGTAAAATGCAGACCATATCAGATCTCTGTGAGCCAGATCCAGTCCCTTTGCAGGCCAGATCTGGGCTGTGGACTGTAGATTGCCAACCCCCGCTCTAATCCATGAGAAAGGAGTGTACTCATCTTCTCCAGTAACCCCATTTTATTCACAACTCTACCTGGATGAACTTGACCATAATGAATTATTTGACAGTTATCCCTTTCTTTTCTATTGGCAAATTCTCTATAAAAAGCAGTCAGCCAGAATTTTCAAATGTTGCTCATTGCTGCTCCCTGTAATTTGGCATTTATGGTTGGTGTCCTGCTTACACCACTCTAATTATGCTGCAGGTGTTTTACTGCACAAGGGAAATGTCTGAAACTACAGACCAAGTGCTACACTTACAGGTCCATTATTCTTGTTAAAGTCTGTATTACAGTAGCACTTAAAGGCCCCACCTAAGATCAATGTACAGGCAGTCCTCAGACTTATGAAACAATTGGTTCCTGAAAACTACGTCTTAAGTTGAAACCTCATAAATCAGAACCAATTTTCCCATAGGAACAATGTTATAAATAGGTGAGTGGTTCCTTTATGATGCTCAACAGAGCTATGTTCAGCTGGTAAGTTTGTTGTTGTGGGGGGAGGGAAGGGGCATAGGGGTGGCAGATCAATGCCCCCACAGTGAAGGAGGAATTGGGTTGGGGCTGGGACAGGAACTGGGGCAGGTGTTGCCCAGCTGGGGCATGTAGGGAGGTGTAGGGAGGGGGTGGGGCAGCTCCCACTGCTGCATGCTGCAGGTCCAGGAGCTGCTTGTCTGGCAGCTGGTCTGGCAGCTTTCATTGTTGGTCCCACCACCAGTCCAGGAGGGCATTGCGGGGGGGCAGGTGTCCCCAGATCTGTGTGGGACAGGAAAGGCTGTGGCTGCATTGGGCTGTGCTCTGGGCATGCAGTGGAAGTCACTGGGCTTGGGGGCTATACTCTCCTGCTGTTTGCCCAGCCAGAGCAGGGTGGGCACTGGACAAAGCCACTGCACTGCCTCTGGACAAGTGGTGTGCAGAGGTGGGAGCCACCCCAGCCTCCCTGCACCCCCCGGATGAGTGATGGCTTCATCACTCCTCCCCTACCTTGGCTGGGCAAGCAGTGGCAGTGGCAAGGCATGGGTGTATGTGTGCCCCTGAATCAGGGTGGGGCAGGCAGGGCCAGGGCTGCACCAGGCTGTGCTCCAGGCAGGCAGTGGGGGTCATAGGGGGCTACAGATTTTTAGGGTGGGTGCAGCCCCCCCATAGCTCCTGCTCTGCTGCCCACTCTGCCCAAATATGGGGGGCACACCTCGACCATGCCATGCCACTGCCATCCCTTGCCAAGTCAGGGTGGGGGTGGGGAGCACAGGACAAAGCCCTGGCTCATCCAGGATGTGTAGGGAGGCCAGGGCAGCTTCTGTTACTGCACGCTGCTTGTCAACAGGCAGCGCAGCAGGTCCATCCAGCACCCACCCCACCCCACCCCAGCTGGGCAAGCAGCGGGAAGGCATAGCCCCCACCCCTAGTGCCTTCTGCTGCCTGCCCAGAGTGCAGCCCGGCACAGCCCCAGTCCTGCCTCCCCTGTGAAGATCCAGGGCCACATGTGGCCCCTCATGCCCTCCTGGACCAGTGGCAGAAGCAGTGGCGAGAGCCACCAGATGAGCTCCTAGACAAGCACCTGTACCCATGGCATGCAGTGGTGGGAGCTGCCTCACCCCCTCCCCACAGCCGCCACCCCAGAACACGGGGCCAGCAGTGAAGCAGAGGCTATGGGGGGGGCTGCAGCCACCCTAAAATTTACCATAGCCCCCCCCTGTAACCCTCACCACCCACCCAGAGGCAGCTGTGTTGAGTGTCACAAAGTCAAAATCCATGTTGGAACCTCAAAACAGGGGTACATTTATAAAGGACATAAGTATCATTTATCATAAATCAAAAAGTCATAAGTCGAGGACTGTCTGTACATACAACTAGATTTGAAGCACACTTACTCATGTTGGGAGGTACCCTACCCTCAGATAATTCAACTGAAATGCCCATGTATCAGCTAAGCCAATAAGCCAATTTGCTACGTGGTTTTAAATGGGTGGGCTCCATTCTGAAATCAGTGAAACAATTCAAGGTTTTAAGATACGTGAATCAGAGTTATAGAATCATCCCTTAAGGAGCAAGGAGATTTCATAGATCCTTGTAGATACAGAATGTATTGGGGTAAAGAGTTAATAAACTGTTGCTAAACTTGGCAGAAAGGACCCTTTTTCATTTCAGTTCCTCAACACATGACTTGATTCTTGAGGCTTTTTCAACTTTCGCAACTTCCAATTAATTGAATGATATCATATGGTTTCCCAACCCCATAGTCTAAATAAGGGCCTGTACAACATATGCAGCCTTAGTGCCATTCACATAAGTCTCTTTTTTTTGGTTACCCCAGACTGAGGTACAACTGTGCTCTACCCCCCATTTGTGTCCAATGCTGTATAAAATACTGCCTGTCAGGACAACCTAATGTTTTACACATGCCCTTCTATCAAGTGAGTTGCTAGTCTCCTGTCTTCTGATAGCAACCAATCCAGTATCCTGCTTTGAGATGATCCCATCCTACATCTTGACTACATCCATTTTTCTCTGGGTGGAAGTGCTACATGGAATCATGGAAAAGTAAGACTGGAAAGGACCTTCAGTTGTCATTTTGTAGACAGAGACAAAATGGCCTCGTCACACATGTATAGGAAGGCTAGAAGTTAGAAGTCTCTGAAACATGTAAACTTCTGACCTCGATGATGCTATGACCTACTTTTGAGATCTGAGCAGGTGCAGTTTGACATGATTATGTAACCACAGGAACAGGAAATTATGGTAATGAACTGTGTGATGATGACAGGTATGAGTGGTCCTTTTAAAAGATACCATCGATGAACAGCATAATGTGAGTGATGATTGGACCAGGCTATGGTTGACAGGTGGCATGAGGTAGCCACAATAAAACCTATACGAGGCATTATCTCAGTGCGCATTTGGATCTTGAGTGCATGAGTGTGACAGTCTGCATGAGTAGAGGCGTGACTAGGGGTGATTGTGCACGACTGGGTCTGTGAATGGAATCTGTTAGAAAGCATGACTGAGAGTTGGATAGTTTGGTCTGCTTTGCCTGTGAGAGTGGACAGTGTCGATTGAGAGTTCAGGGTGCTTGAATGATCAATGGATTATTTACCTGAGAAACGTTGTTTGCCACCTATGGATTCACCTGGATATTGTACCTGTCTTATCCTCACTTGGAAGGGTAAGGTATCACCCACCCTTTCTCCTGAGATGCCTAGTATTCCTTGTGAGAGAGAACAACATAGAAATCCTCACCATGACAGAGGCTGAGTAGCAGGCCTTCCTGCATACAAGGCCTTAGCGCTCTGGGTTGCCACCAAAGGGTGACATGTTGGTGTTGCTTGATTCCATGTTGTAAATAGTTTACACATTAGCTTGTTCTGATTTAGATTTGTTGTTGGTATGTTATGACACTTGTTTAAGATACACTCATTGAATTTGATCTTGTGTTGTGTATTCATTGATATATTTGTCCTTTGCATGCCTCCAGATGGGACCAGGCTGTAGGCCAATGTCCGAGTAGAATTCATTTAGGGCCCACATATATAAAAGATATCTGGAAGGCTATAGAGGCCTAACAACTCTCTGTGTCCATTAATCTAAGTCACCCTGCCTGCCTGTCTTCAATTTGGTCCAGCCCCCCACATAAAACAGGATCATCCTTATCCAAACCACCCCAAACAAATACTTGCCAAACCTATTACTAAAACTACCCTGTCACAAAATTACAGCGCATATCTTCCTAACCTGCTGCAAGTAAAGCAGGAGGGTAATAGTGGGACAATGTCCTGCTGCTGGGTTGTTAAAATGTGTTTTAGGAATCCAAGGGAGAGGGCCATGCCCCTTTCTATAGAGGAAGGCAAAATCTCCCACAGTCTGACCATGGAGTAAAATCCTTCCTGACCCCCAAATGTGGTAATCAGTCTAACCCTGAGTGAGAGGCAACACTCTTTAGAAGGAACTTTGGGGTTCTAGTCCTAGTAGGAGCATTTGCAAAATCCAGTCAAAATTCCCAGCTTTGACTGCAGCCAATATGAACTGCTTCTGAGAAAAATGGGGGGTGGAGGGGAACAACCCCTGATACCTATTGCAACAGGAGGGGGAAAATCCTTCCCAATCCTAAACTGCAATCAGCAAAACCCAGAAGAATGGGAAATACCCATATTATAGCATAAGCATACTGACTCCCTTCCCTTGCACAGAATTGAGCTGAGGGGGACATGGCCAGGCTCTGGCAGGACCTCTGATTACGAAGGTCTACCTGGACCATCCCATGCTTTTCCCTGCTCATTGCTTAAGGGGCAGGAGTGTTGTCAGACCCCAACCCCCTGCTAGCACTTTGAGGCAAGAGAGAGAGTGTGTGTGTGTGTATGTGTGCGCGCACGCGTGCGCGCAGTGCATGCATCTATTGAGCTCTATGGAGCTTTTCAATCTCCCTCCCTGCTTCTTTATACTGTCTGCAGCAAACTGAGGTGAGCAAGCCAGCAGAGGACTGATAACAGTGATTATCACTTGCTCAGCAAAACAATAGCCTCTCTCCATTACTTCAAACTCTTCCTAAACAGCTTACCAGCTTACCTGTTGATTAGCTCCAAACAGCCTTAAGCAGCCACTGTTCTGTCTGCCTGTTCCAGTGAATTGGAGACACGCACACATGTACATTAGCTAGAATACCACATGCCTAGGGTCCATGGGGCTGGGGTCTCTTCTGTGGGTGATAGGAGGGAGGGAGCAAGGGATTTCCTGCTTGAGCAGGAATCAGTGAGTAGTGGGGGGAGGGGAGGGAAGGGGGTCAGGCAGACCCTACTGCACCTGCAAGTTTCTGCCAGAGCTGCAGCCAGGGAGCAGGAGGGAGGGCTAGCCCTGCTGTAGAGCAGAGAGCCCTGTCCAGCCCAAAGAGAATGCCAGGATTCTGGGAGTTTCTGTTTTATTTTAAACTAGCAAAGGGGTCTGGGACAGACATTGCATAAACCAGGTTCACCCAAATCAGTTAAGTCTAATACTACATTCAACCAGGTTTATCACAAATCAGGTTCAGCTATTTTCAAACTGGTTCATGTGCACTGAACATCTGGGCTAAGAACAGACATTAAGAAAGCCTGATCCTGAATTGATTCAATCTTTGCAGGTTAGTCTAACTTGGCTAGGCTAAATCAGTTCAGTTTCAGACATCCCAGAAATGCAGGCACATGCCTGCAGTGGCTCGGGCTAGAAGCTGGGGGGTGCAGCCTCCCCTTCTCTTCCACAGAACTGAGCGGGGGGGGGCACGCCCAGGCTCCAGCAGGACACTCTGATAAGCCCAGCAGAAAATTGATAACAGAGTTTATCACCCCTACCTCAGTGTTTGTCACCCCATTACAAAAACAGTGGTGACATTACCAGCTACCTGTTGAATTCTACCTGTTGATTTTAACTGTTGATTCAGCATGGACCGTAGCCAGCATGTGGTCTGCTAGCTAATACACAGACACCTCCTCAGAAAGGAAGAGGGGAAGGGGGAAATTCCTGCTTAGCATGGAGTAGTGAGGGATAGGGGGAGGAGTACCCTGTAGTCCCTGCCAGAGCTGCAGCCGGGGAGCAGAGGGGAAGGACCAGCCCTGCTGTAGAGCAGAGGGCCCTGCCCAGCCCAGAGAGCATGCTGGGATGCTGGAGGAGTCTGATTTATCTTAAAACAGCAAGGGGTCTGGGACAGACATTGTATACACCAGTTTGACCCAAATCAGTTAAGTCTAATACTACATTCAAGCAGGTTTACCTCAAACTGGTTTCAGCCATTTTCAAACTGACTTATGTGCACTGAACATCTGTTCCGTTACATGTTTAAACCAGTTTCTGATCACGTAAACTGGTTTATGTGTAATGTCTGTCCCTAGCCATGGTGACAAAGCTTTTCCTGATGTCCAGTCTAAACTTACTTTGCAACTTCAAATCATTGGTCCATGTCCTGGTCTGCTGGTAGAAAGAAAAGGTATTCTCTCTCATCTTTATGACAGCACTTCAGATACTCAGAGATTGCTATTATGTCTCCTCATAAGCACCTTTTCCACAAATTGAAGATGCATATTTTCTTCAACCTATCCTCGTATGGCTTGCCTTCCAAGCCCTTTGTCATTGTTATCACCTGCCCCTGGACCCTCTCTAACTTCTCCATGTCCTTTTTTTTTAAAATATGGATCCCCAAAATTGTACACAAGACTATAGATGAGACCTAATCAGTGCAGAGTAAAAAGGCACTATCACCTTTTGTGTCTCACACCTAATGCTCTTTTCTCATGCCTGTATTCAAGGCAATCATCCTGACATGTCTTTGTAATCTTTCAAAGGCACTGGCAATTAAACATTTCCAAATGCTTTTCATCCCTCTTTTTCAGCCTCTTTCTTTCTTCTACAAGAGGGAGCTGATCACTGCCTAGTTGTATTTCATTTTTGTTCTCATTCTCATTATCAAAGCTTCAGTTCCTAATAAAGTCTAATAAATCACCTTCATAGTTCTTCATGTACTTCACCCTGGCACATGCCCTCTTTACTAGCATAACCATGTAATCAATGAAATGTAAAAAGATGTGCCTTAAGATATAAGTATAATTTGATATATGACCCTGTATTTTATCTTTTTTCAATGTATCCTTCCAGCTAAGTATATTCTGCAAAGTGAATGAAATGCTGTGGAACTTTGTAAATCACAGTATTTTTAATATTACATAAGTTGCCAGTAGTATTTGTGTGGAAGGGTGGTGAGCCTATATGTGACAGGTGAGTGGGACATCAGCAACTCCACCCCCACCCCCCAGTCGTGTGGTATGTGTCACCAACACCACATGGTCCACAACATCAGAAGGACAGCCCATGCAGAGTCCCAAGCCCAACCCCTCATGCTGCAAGAACTGCTCTAGATCACATGGTACATTTATGACCTATCAGGTCCCAGACTGCTCTTGCCCCCACCAGAGCACAGGTGTAGCTTTATGGGATGGCAGGGTGGTGGTGTGACCCCTCTAACAACCCACCCTGACCAATTGGCAGGGGTTTCAAAGGCCTCAGACCTCCCAAGAATGATGCTGAACCAATTGGAATGAGTAGAGGGGGGTGGGATTTAGGCTGCAAGCCCCACCAGGTCTATATACTTTCCCAAATGACCCCTCCGTTTATCTGAGACCATGCTAAGGCAAGCAAGGGTGGATATGGATTCTTTCACAACACCTGTAGTCCCACTCACTAGAACCCCAAGACAGCCTCATAGAAAGCGTTACTGTAGAAATAGTTTTGAGGAGGAGACCCAGCTCCTTGCCCAAAGACTCTTTGAGACACCTGACCCTGTTCGAGAAGACCCAATGAACAGGCAAATGGAGGAGGCCCAGGCCTTTGAAGCAGATGTTGAGAATTTGGAAGATGGTATCTTTGTGCCAGAGCCTGCATGTGAAGTAGAGGTATCGCAGAGGAGAAACTGGTAAGAGATTTGGAGCATGGTTGTGGGGACACTTGGGTTTTGAGGGTAGTGGTGTGGGTTCATTTCATGGCACGTGTGTGTTTGGAAGTAGCTAAGGACTGATTAAACAGCAGCTAAGTCCTTTAGTTGAACTCCTTTGCAGTTAGATGAAGGCTTGTAAATGACTCCAGAAAGCCTACTCACCAGTACACAGGAAGGAAGTGTATGCTTCTGCAGAGAACAAAGACCAGATGAGGCTGAAGAGTTCAGAAGACAACTAGGCACTGAATCAACAGAAGCTGTTACAATTCATGAACATAAAGTCTTCATGAAGTCTCTTGTTCGCGTTTCCTTTTATGGCATAATGAAATACTGCTTGAGGAGGAGACTTTTTGTCCCCTGCTGGGGGTGCACATTTGACCTAAGGGTCAAGCAGCCCATGAATGTATTACTTGGTTAGATGAAGACATAAATCAAATAATTCAGAAACCTTGCCAGGAAATATATCTCGGTAGCATTTTCAATGCTGTTATCGCCATTGGGTTTGCCAGGAACATTCTCAGAATTACTGAGCAACATTTAATTGAGGTTAGAGAGCTTCTAAACACTGTATTCTACGGAAGATCCTAATGCTGCCTTCATGATTTGATCATTGAGGAAGATAAAACACTCATACCCCATATTGAACGTTTAATTGGTACTAGAGATTGTAAAACCCTGCATTAGAGAAGGGCTTAGCAAAAACAGGTTAAAATGGGGGGTTTATATCTGCTGATTTTGGTGGGAGGCTGGGGGATGTGAGGCTGTAAAGTACATCAACAGTTTTCTACATCTAATGTAGATTAGCATTTGCTTTAGTGTCTTGGATCTCTAATCACATACATATAGGGTTTTTTGTAAAGATAAAACCAATGAAAGGTAATGGTCACTAGTAATGATAAAAAAAACCCTTCTTAGGAGAAGGGGTAACAAAATAAACTAGTAAGTATTGTAAAAGTTTTTGATGGAAATAAAGACTGAATTAAAAACTATATATTCTCGCAGCTTTTGTCTGATATGGGGGTGGTGGGGGTGGTGTGTGTTATAAAGATAAACCAGACCACAAAAAAAAAAGAGATGACCATTGTGTTCAGAGCTCTTCCTGTTTTAAGACTAAAGGAGTTATCTTTTACCAAAAGGCCTGCTGTAAAGATAAGGCCAACAAGGCATAATGGTCACAGGGAATGATAAAAAAACACTTCTTAGAAGAAGGTTTAACAAAATAAATCAGTAAATATTATCAAAGTTTTTGATGGAAATAAAGATTGAATTTAAAAATATATATTCTCACAGATTGTGTATGGAGGGGGTGGCAGGTGTGTATCATAAAGATAAACCAGATAAAAAATAAAGCTGTCTGGTGTGTCCTGATCTCCACATATTTTAAGACTAAAGGGTGGAGTTGTCCTTTAGTGGTGACTATTTTAAAACAGTTTTATTTTACTTTATATATACACTATTTTCCTTATCTATTTTTTTTAATACATAGGACTGACTTACTATATCATTTCATTTATATTACAGACAGCTTATGAGGAGGGGAGCCCCATGCAATTTTACCACAACAAGGTCGAAATTATTTTAAAATGGTGGGTTATTTGTAGCTGTGTTAATATAATCACACTCAGTTATTATAACTGTTTGTTTTCAAACAGAACCTCGTCTTCTAAAATGGAAAAGCAGAACAAGCACATATAGTCATGTTTTTATCCAGTAGTAAAAGGTAATTTTCCTGAAATCAGCTTCTGAAACTTTATGTGTTTCTTGCGGGAGGAGAAGCTGTATGTAGGGGGTTTTAAATTTTAAATTTGTAGTGTGTGAGGAAAGTGATTTCTCAATGCTGAGATGTAAATTTTATATTTTACAAGTGATCACATGCACCACTCCCAAAGAAGAGCAGGGGCCTGAGCAATGACCTCTAAAAGCACAAGCAAAACCCCCCAGAAATGCTCAGCCTGCATAACCTAACACCCAAGGATCAGAAGACCACCGAGACAGAACAGAAGGGTATGATTCCTCAGAGGCAAACGAGCCACGTACCTCTGAGAAAACCATACGTAAAAAGACAAGGATTCACACCTGCAAAACAGGTGATATGGACCTCCTGAATAAGAAAACCAGGAACATGCTTCAGTAGTTTCTCTCTATGTAGAGAAATTTCACAGGGACATTGCTTTGAGAGCTTCTCTGGACCCAACAACTCAGAATAAAGAAGAAAATACTGGATTTTTAGACTATATTCAGAATCTCTTGTTCTGGTTTAAACAAAGGGGTTTTTGTGGCATTAGTACTAAAATATCAATGATCTTCAACCTTTGGTATGAACCTGAGTGCCAAAAGGGAACCAACTTCAGTCAGCTAATGGAATTTCCAAAGAGCACCCAAAGTTATTGGACAGTACTAAAAAATGCCTCAGGCCAAATCCAGTATGTCTGAAATCGCAAAAGAAGTCATCCTGTTGAAGCTAGAAGATTATTTGTGTACTGAAAGAGTCTCATGGAAAAGAAAAATGGTGAAACCAGTGAAAGAAAGATGGCTTCCAAATGACACAGGCCTGAGTCTCATCATAAAGCTTTTGCTTTAGTGCATGCCTATTTAGATGCCAGGGTATCATTAACAGTAATGCAAAGAGTGCATAATTCTTGTTCAAGGTTTGCCTCAAAATGATACCCCAGTAGGCTCAATGAAAAGGTAAAGGATTGCTTTGATCAGTGACAGATCTGATTGGGTTTGATTAGGAGGCCATGATTAGGCACTGTTTATTTATCCAGGTTAGATTATGAACTGTTTAAGAACTTCAGGAACGCTCACTTTGCAGACTGCAGCCAGTGTAACATTCTTCCTGACGTTCCAAGAAAAACAGAGTTGCAGACCAAAAGAAGAGGAATTTAAAAAGATTGAGATTTCAGCAGCATCCCGGAAAATGTCAATGATTTATGTCTTCTGAGGTTTTCTAATAGTGCTTTTTCTAATCTTACAGAGAATGTTTCCCAGTGGTTTGCCCATGTCAGCTAAGGACACTATTTATTTGAAATTAAAAAAGCAATGAAGTATGCTTTTTGAAAAGCTCTTGCCCAACTACTTTAAAAGGCTTTTGGGGAGTTGTCACCTTGACTTTTTCTCTTACTAACTGGGCACTGATGGCCAAAGCAGCTGCCAGATACAGCAGGTGGCAGTTTACTATGGAAAGGAAATATCTGAAATTACAAACCAGTTCCTGCAAATACAGACCTTTCATTCCTGTTAACTTCTGTATTATCATAGCACTTAAAGGCCGCGGCTAAGATAAAGGTATAGATTTGAGATTCAATTGCTTGTGTTGGGAGGTACCGAAGCATGCAAGTAATTTTATTGTAATATCTGTATGCCAACTAAAGTCATTTATTTGGTTACTGATTTTAAAGGAGTGGGGCCAGATCTGACGTCAGTGGAACTATTCAAGGTCTTAAGATACTATACCGCAGAGTTGTAGAATTAATGATGTAACTGGATTTGATAGATTCTTATAGGTTTAAAAGGTACAGGAAAAGAGTTGGTAAATTGTGCTTTTTTTTGAAAAAAGGAAACTTTTTCATTTGTCACAGGATCTGAACCAGTGGCCTTATGAGTGCCATGAATGAAGACATGGACTGAACAAGCTCTCTTTCTCTCCCAGCCTTATTTGACAGAAAAGGGAATAACTTGCTCCCTATTCACATTTAAATACAGGAAAATCTCTGTTATCCAGCACCCCCAGGGTAAGAGGATTGCCACTTCTGTAAACTTTCCGGTTATCTGAAACTCCTTGGCAGGGGGTTGTGTGCGCGGGGGGTGAGTGGCAGCCACCACCCATGTGAACTTTCTCCTGTCCCCCCTTGTATTGCTGGAGAGAAAAAGCTAAAATCTTATTTTTTGCTTTGAAACCCTCTTTTTGGTCCTGTGCAATTGCCATAGAAGATAAAATGACATGCCCTTCCCCTTGGAAACCCAACTCTTGCAGCCCCACAGTCCTCTACTGTCACAATCATAGGTGAATACAGGAGTGGAATGAGGTGGGTACTGAAAGGGAAGGGAGAAGTCACCCTGGTCAAAATTATTGACCAGGCCATAATTATTGCATGAGATTTCAGCCACTCTTTTAGTATGGAACCTTTTGTGCATTCTGTACAGGAAGCGAGGAACACTGAATTTATTGGGTCAAACGTTTCACTCAAATAGGTCTTTATTGGTCCTTCACTACAGGAAATCTAGTTGTTGAATTTGCCAAATTCTCTTTTTTGGACTAATACATTTTTATTTTTGGCAAATTGTCTCCTTGTTGAAGGAGCTAGAAGTAGATGATGCTAAGCATTTAGTTTCTGAGTTCACCTAAAGTTAGCTCATAAAAATCAGAAAATATGAGCTTGAAAAGAAAAAGGGGTATCAGTAGGCTGTAATATTTCTAGATATTTGTATTGTCAGTAAAAATCAACTGATTTTCCATCAAGTCCATAATTCCCATGAAAGACTTTCAAGTCTTGGTCTCTGTTGGCTTTTTAATTATATGTTTACTATTAGATATGCTGTTTATCAGGTCACCGTGGTGAAGAACGATTGTTTACAGCTTTTGGACTTTGTGCTTTGCCCTGTCTATTGCAATGGCAAAATGATTGTAAAATGCTGCCAGTCCACTTGCATGAATATAAATGGCTATGCAAAGTGCAGGACCATGCAGAATCAGCTCCCTGAATCTTGCCGGTAAATATGAAATGTCTTGCCAGCTGAATACACATATACTCTAGGCTTCAGAAAATGAGTATGTTACCAAAACTCGGGACTTAAATGCACTCCATAATGAATTGGATTCTCAGTTTTGGTTAACTGTCGTAATTTATGTTCTCTATTTCAGTGGAGTCCTGCCAGTTCGGATCAACTGGAGATATGGGTTGTTGAGCTGAAGCTTGACATATCTCTGCTAGAGAGCTCTAAAAATAATCCTCAACCACCTTGTTTTTGGGGTTGATGCCTGTGGAGTGGGAGTGGGTGGGTGGAGCTTATTGCCTCTGTGGTAAGACTGAGCTGTCTATTGACATAATGTAGACATACTCATGAGAGCAGGAGGTGGGCAAGTGAACTTAAAAATATCTATTTAATTCTGTTTTTGTTTAAAGGTACTTTCGAACTAGAACAGTGTATGGGAAATGGCTTTTTCCACCCAGTGTACAGCTTTGGATGCACACTTCACTGTAGGAGTTCTTAATGTACCAGGCTGAACTATCAGATTTATTCAGTGATATAAGTGATGGTACCATTTCTGGTTTTGATAATATGTTGTCATTCTCTTTCCTGAAAACTGTGTAGGATGGCATTAAATAAATATGCAAGTCATACATATGAGTGAAATTAATTATTTCAAGTGTCTTTTCTTCTAAAAAACCTTTTGCAATTTAAACTATTTTCCTCTTCATCCTATAGCAAAACATTTGCCTAACAGTGGGCGCATCTACACATGTGATTAATGAGAAACAATGAACTCTGATGTATGTTGTGTTGGAGTTTGTTGTTCCCAGGTGCTGAGTTTGTGTGTGCACCTGGGACCGCAGCAAGTTGAGCGAGGTCGATGCAGCCCATATTGGGAGGTGGTCCGGGAAGCCAGGAGGAGAGAGGGGTCACCCTACCGGCCTGGGACCACTCCAACCTGGCTCAACATGCTATGGAGAGGATGGCACTGGGGCACAAGGGGGCATAAAGGTGCTTCACCGCAGGTTTAGCTGGCAGGCAGCCCCACACTGAAGCACCCTTGTGCCCTAGCCTGCCCTGTCAGTGTCTACATGTGTGTTGCTGCAAACTAAAGACCACTGCCACAGGAGAGTCCTTGTGTTTACAAGTACTAACCTATGGAGGAGTTAGTTTACTGTGGCCTAATAGGGCTGCATGTGTAGACACTGAGACTTTACTGCAGAGCTAATTAGGCAGCTCTGCAGTAAATGTCTCATGTAGATGCACCCTCAGGCTAAGAACAGACAATTAAAAAGCCTGAGGCTGAATCAAATCCAACTTTGCAGGTTTTTGTAAACTGTGTAGATTGAACTGATAAGCAAGTGAACTGATGTTTACTTTACAAACTGGAAAGGGAGCCAGACCCCTGCAATGGCACATACCAGTACGTGGCATCTGCTAGAGCAGGCCCCCCAGCCTGCTGCCCACTGCAGAGAGCTTAGAGCCCTGTGGTTCCCCAAGGCACTCCTCTTCCTCAGCCCCAGACAGGCGGAGAACCAGGTGTAGGGGGAATCCGCCCCCCACCTAGCACTAGACCCCCAGCCAGTGTCTCCCTAGTGTGGGCAGAAGGGGGGAGGTGCAAGGAAGTACCCACCAGGTCATTTTTTCCTCTATCTCTCCACACCTGGATCCAGGAACCAAGAGCCAGGCAAGTCCCTTAGCTATGCCCTCTCCTCAAAACCGAGCAAGCATAGGAGGTGACCCTGGCTGGAGGTCTGGTACTAGGGGGGTTCCTTCCATGCTCCCTTCTGAGCCTGCCTGGGGCTGAGGAGGGGGCATGGCTAATGGACTTGTCTGGCTCCAGGTTGGGGGTTCAAGAGAGAGAGAGAGAGAGAGAGAAATGCCCTTCTGGGGGCTCCCTTCTCCATCCGCACCAAGGAGCATTGGCGATGCATAGGAGGCGCACGCAAGTGCATGTGCACCCCCTAAGATCAGCTATACGCCCCCTGGAAGCACCAGCCATGAAACCAGAAGTACACTTCAGGTTTCGCAGCTGTCTTGGTGATCAACTGTCGGGTGACCGTGCCCCCCCAGCTAGTGATCAGCTGCTTCCCCCCAGCCAGTGATTAGGCAATTTGGGCCCCCTCCCAGACTCAGAAGGCACCAGTTGCCCATTCCAGGGAGACCCTAGATGGTGGTCTGGTGCCAGGCAGGGAAGGGTTTCCTCCCATGTTCCCTCTTGAGCTAGCCCAGGACTGAGGAGGGTGCATGGCTAAGGGACTTGCCTAGCTTCTGGTTCTGGGTGGGCAGGAGGAAGGAAGAAAGGCATGTCTGCAGGCTTCCCCCCCAACCCACAGGGAAGCACTCAGCTGGGGGTCTGGTGCTGGGTGGACAAATAGGTATAAAATGTTGATGAATAAATTTAGGCTGAAAATTAGAAGATTTCTAACTATGAGTAACTGAGGCTCTTAAACAGCATTACAGTAGGAATAATGGGGACAAAGAAACTGACTTACTTTTAAGATGGAGCTTGGTAGCTTCCGGAAAGGGAGTTTGGACCTGGTGGCCTGCAATAATAGGAGATAAGGGGTGATGACCCACGAAGTCCTTTCTACATGTAACGTTACAAATAATCCAGTGGAGTTCCACCAACCTGAAATTTAATCCGTTAAATATATCAATAATTTATTATGTGCAAGTGCTTCCAGGTGTAAGCTAAATACATTTTTTCATAAAAAGAATACGTGACACACATCACAAGCAAATCCCATTTAGTAATCTGTTCCCGTGGAAGTATTGTGAGCCAAATTTTTAAGAACTGGAACTCTTGACTTAAGTTCAAAAGTAGTTCTGCAATCTTGTATACACCTTAAACCGGATCTTTGTTGAATGTTTACTCCTGTAGGTTTACAGATTTTAAAGCTCCTATTCAACTGGGTAGAAAGCTAACAAGTCTTATACATGAAGTACTCATAAATACAGTAGCACAGTTGCATTTTACATGCTGATTTACAGTGAATGTAAGTGGCTGTAAATGATGGATTAATCTGTTGTTTTACGTTGTGGCTGAAAACTATGACTTTTAATCGCTGTGAATTAAAAGCAATGAAAAATGCTTTGTCTTTCTTTCTCTGTACATATTGTATGTAGCAAATAAGGGACGTGTAGCTGGTGTATTACATAGAGGGAAGGAGCAAGAAAACACTTTTTAAATGTTGTTGGTTTTACCTTTGTGATATTTTTAGCTATTTTAGAACGGTTGTTGTATGAAATCCTAAGTGTTTTGTTTAATCCTGTTACTGACAGCTGCATCTGCTATCTGCTGGAAAAATACTGAACCCATCCGCAGAATAGGATGAGAGATCACTTTTGGATGAACTTTGGAGGGCGCAAGCTGTTTTGTGTTGATATTTTGAGGAGTTATAGCTTTTACCTCTTTTCTCAACCCATCCCAACACAGCATTGACAGTCTTACTTTGCTACATGCAGATAATGTGAGAGCTGTTGTGAGACTTTGAAAACATTGGCCAGTCCTACTATGTTTCATATAATCCTTGGCCATTGTCTTTGGAAATGTCTTGTAAATTCACCAGCCTCTTATGCAAAGTCCTTGTTTACAGCTAGCATGCTTCGTGCCTGTTTATATAAGTGAATATGGCAAAGCGTATGTGCAGTAACTTTTGGAGGAAGTACCCAAAAATTTATTTCAGGCAGACAATGTGAGCAATTAAGCAAAAATGTCTTTTTCTTACAGGAAATGTTTTCAAAGGTACAAACGGGAGTTAGAGATTGTCACTAAAGCTTGTCATTAAAATAACATTTACCTCGTGGAAAAACTGATTTCAGAGAAGGACTCTCAGAGAACAACCCCAAACTCCATTTTAATTTTCAGTAGTTACTGCATAAGAAACTTAATAGGTCAAAAGAGATTTCTGGAAGTTTGGCAGCACTCATGGAAGAAATATGTGAATACCTCAGGCAGTAATCATCTTTTTGTCTATTTCTGATGCTGGACAAGCATCAAAATGGAATTAGTCTCCATCGTAATCCCAGTGTCACATGGAAGAATTTCTTCTGTGCCTCCATGCAGCTGAACTCAGCCAGAAGCAAAAGACAGAAGAGAAGAAACAGGCCACGCATTCAACACAGAGGTTGCACTGTGACACAGACACACATGGGAAGTTCTTGGTATGAAACAGAAACTACGTCAGACTTCTCAAATCGCCGTACGTACATTTTCCTGAATGCTCTAATATCTGCTCCTTGGCCCCTCTGTTCTACCAGGTGCAATCATATAATGCCTCCAAAGTAATAACATGGGAATTTGTGAATGAAAAGTGGACTATTTTTTCCAGATAACCACAATGCCGTAAACATTAAAGATGGAAATCCCCATATCCATTATTACACGCTTTCCTTTCATGTTTCTCCAAAGCCCATCTATAGAAATCAAAAAGATCTTGCCTTGCCTGGAAAAAGGTCAGATTTATTTGTCATTGTAAAAAAACGTGGTTTGTAGTTATCACCAGAAGTCCATGCTGGAATTAAAAAAGTTTCATAAGAAGTTATCCAGAGAGGTTGGGGGGGGGTGAGGGATTCCAGTTATTGATTTGGATGATGAAAGATCTGGCAGCTCATCTTCCAGAAATTACTGAACAACACTCATCACCAGCACCACTGCTTTTATTTTAAACAAAGCTCTACATGACAGTAAAGCAGGTATATTTAGCTGTGCTAGGAAGGAGGAACATTTCAGAGCTGTTTCACATCCCAGCAGGCTCATTGGGAGAAGCAACTGCCAAGATGCTGGCAGATCTTTTTCAATGTGCCTTCTGTATCAGAATCACATTCAGCTTGGGAGCGGAGTTGGCAGCCATCAAAAACTGCTCATAATTTAGTAAAACTTGCCCTTTCACTTCATAATAAACCAAACTGAGGTACACAGACTTGGCACTGTCATAAAGTAGGTGCAGTAAATGGTTTGCAGAAAGATGTTTTGCTGCTCTTCTATGAATCCTGTTGATTGTGACTCCCACAAGAATTAACTTCAGAATAAGGCCTCATGTCCAATAGGAGAACATGTTCATGAGTGATCCCTTTCATTTACATTGCAGTTGTGTCTGGAATTTTTGCCTGCATCACGATGGCAGTAAACAGGCAGTGATGCCAAATTCAGTTTAAAGTCACAAAACACTGGCAAAAAAACCTTCTTTTCTCATCTGGTAGAATCTCATGCTCCCGGTGGAAGAAGCGGCTCCAATGGGTATATAGAAACTGCAACAGATTTATAGCAATTGCCTCTCATGCAGCTAAATTTTTAAATTTTTAATTTACAATCTCCAGACCATTAAGATTCCTACTTTTATTTTATCTGTTCAGTTAAAAGACCTGTATGAACGTACACAATAACTAATACAATAGCAATTTAGGCACCTAGGTCTACCGTTTAGGTGTCTCTGGCATTCAAAAAATCTGATAGGTGCCTGAACCTAGATGCCTAACTACATGCCTTGTGTGCTTCAGCACCCACATTTCTGCTAATGAAAGGACTAGGTGGCTAGGTGACTAGTTTTCCACTGCAGAGAACGTATTCAATTCCCTTAGTCCTGACAGATTAGAGCAGCTAGGCACCTCAGTCATACATAATCTCCAAAACAAGTCTCAGAAACTTGTCTTCCTGCTCCTCTCATCTGTGGGGGGGCCTGATAACTTCTGGGAATGGTCAAAGTACATATCACCCCATGCAAAGGGTGGCTTGCCCATTAGCCAGCAGCTCACTGGTCACGCATATGAGACACGTGAGATCCTGGTTCAAAATCTCTTCTTTGCTTGAGGGATATTTGTGTCCATTTCTCCATCCTCTCAGGTAAATATTTACCCACAAGTGTGATATGATGGTCTCAGTCTCTCCTTTTGAAGCTGTTCTACATTGTATAAAATGAACTGGACCAGGGAATGGCACTTTTTCCTGCCCCCAACTCCCAGGGGAGGAACAGCACTATGAGGCTTGAGGACCATTTCTGTTCTCTCTGGTCCAGTGAGTAATTAGTGAATGCAAAGTGAAACAGCTTCAACAGGATGGACTGAGATCTGCAGCCCACGCTATAATTGGATGGTCAGAATATTTACATGGGAGGTGGGAGATTTGAAACAATTTGAACCTGGATCTCCCAGATCTGAAGTGAATGGTCTAACCACTAGCAAAATAGAAAAAAAGAGGTCCCATTACCACTTCCTCCTGTACTTTAAAAGAAAGGTCTACATCCCCCCTTGGTGTTTGGAAATGTTTAGGTGTCTATCCAGCAGGAGGTTTACGGCTGTGAATCCCAAATATACATAGGCATCTCCCTCCAACCTGAAGTTAGGTACTGAACACCTTCAGCAGTAAAGACAAATGACCGGTGTTACCATGAGTGTAATGCATCATTTACTACTTGACCCAGCCAATAAAGAGTGCCTGATTGCTTTCAGTCAGAAGTCCACATATCCAGCAGGGGCTTTCATGACTGGAAAAGACTAAACAGCGTGGCACCTGACAAAGTAAGGCTGGGTGTTAAAAGCAGAAGTCTCTCATCAGCCATTTTAATGGAAATTTGGACAGGAGAGGATAAAGGCATGAAATGTAGAGATCAAAGATGGAGAGAGAGGGGCTCCATGATGAGAAGGAGAAGCCATGAGTAAGAGAGGAGGGATCATGTAGAAAAGATTGAAAAGAATCTGACTTAAGCCAAGGAGTGTTCAAAGTGATGAGGAAACTGAGCAAGGAAAGGGTATATAGGAGGTTATTGTTCTGTCCAGACCAACACATTTCTTACATTAAACCCTCTAAAGTTAAGGGTACATACAGACATTTGGGAAGGTTAGGGGGAGGTTAGATCAGGTTAAAAATGGCCACCCAATCTAAGGTAAATTGGGATTGTGGGGATTAGTTGGGGAGTGGGGCTTGAGGAGATTGGAAGGGCAAGCAAGCTCTGGCAGGCGATTGGGGGTGGGGCTACCAGGGTCTGTGCGGGGAGTGGAGAAGCTAGAGAGGGGGCAGAGCTACCTGGGTCCTGCCGGCTTCCCTTGGGTCCTACTGCCCCTGGCTCCTGTCATCTTTAACAGGAAGCTAGGAGCAGATAAATATTAATTTTCTAAACTTGTAGATGCCTTGTGGGCCGATAGAATGACTTGGCAGGTTGGATCCAGCCCACAGGCTATATTTTGCCCTGCCCTGCAGTATGCCCACAAAATTGGAGCCCTGGGAAATGACGTGCATTGGCTTCCTAGAAAATGAACCTTAGTCCTGGGGACCTAGAGCTGCTGAACTCTGCAATCTTACTTTCACAAAGGCAGACAGATGGACCCTGTCTCTCAGAAAATTGCCAGCTAAAAAGACAAAGCTGGCACCTAGCCTGTCCAGGAGATGTTTAAGAGTATATGTATCTGGTATGTTAGGGCCCAGAGTTTCCTCGCAAGTATCTGGCAGAAGCCACTTTATGAAGACCAATTAACTTAGTGCCTCATTGCTAAATTTCATCAAGTCACCAGGAAGTTCAAATTACACATGGGCCATATACAGAGGGGAGCATCTGCATTACCTATCAAAGACACTTTAGTATATAACTGCAACTCTGTCAATAAAGTGGCAATTAAAAAAATATCATATTTCTAATAACAGTAAGCTTTTAAAACAAGGCTTATTTTTTAATACGGCCTTTTTGTTTTCTAGTGCAATAAGAAAATATATAGCATATGGATCTACATTTAGTTTGGTAATAGATATGCAGTGTCATAACATCACTTTAAATTATGACAATGTGTAAGTACAAAAAATATAGAATGATTGTGGATTAGCTTTTTAAGGATTTCTACAAAGCCATAAGAATAGCTCTTCTGGATTTCCAAAAAGTGATAAGAAATAGAGTCGAAATATTGAAAAAAAGGAAAGCCAAGTCTGACCTTGTCATTTACCTTGAAATGGTGTAGCAAAAAGAATTATGTAACTAATGCCAGCCCTAAGTATTAAAATAAACAATAAAGTGCAACGACTGAGTAACTTGATAAAATATCAAGTGAATTATTAACTTGTATATTATGCTGCTATAATCCAACAAGCACATTGACATAGATGAGATACTAGTTTATTTTCAATAAGCAGGGCAGGTTACCTGAAAGAGGGTAAGGAGATCAAGATCCAAAGCCTGCTACATTTAAGTATTTGTTTAGTCTTCTTTTAGAAGTCTCTGAACCAGAGAGAAGACAGACCTAGTGCAGCACTTTGCTTATAAGTGTTTTGTTTGTTCTTCAAGAACAAATGGGCATACACTGGCTATGAATAAATGTAATGTGGAAATCAGGAGAAGTTTCTGACCTCAAAAGGAATGAGGGTTTAGGGCTGCCTTTGAACATCAGAAATGGAGGCAAAAACCCCTAACCCGGTCTAAGATGTGTCCTGTTCACTTAACAGGAGGAATTGCACAACGCTATTGCCTGAGATGACAGGGGATTGGACTCGGTGACTGAGGAGGTAATATTCTGTCATGTCCTTTGTTTCCCAAAGGAAAAACAAAAGCATGGGAGACCCACACACCCTTTTTTCAGAACTGAAATGTGGACAAATATAATAAAGCTTCGACATTTCCTTAGCTGTGCTGAGTGACCATACCCTGTTTCCTTCTTTCTTTTGAATCTTACCAGCATAGTGTCTCACAGGAACACAGAAACACCAAATGCTGAGCCCATAGGCAATGAGACAGCCCTGCATTTCCTAAAAGATTTACACAATAGTATACTTTTCCATTTTCATGTCCTAAATGTCCTACTAAACTAAACTAACAAACTACAACTAAAATAGCAATTTACTAACCCCTCAGATGCAATGCAACCTCAGTTTATCCCTGTCCCTTTGTGAACCATATCTAATATATGGCAAATCCTCTTTAGCTAAGCCTTCAGCAGTAATAGGCTGCTCAGTCTCATAGGGCACGTCTACATGAGATGCTTACTGCGCAGTAGTCTAATAACACTGTGCAATAGTGTGCTGGTCAAAAACTGTGTTGATACACTACTGTGCAGTGTTATCAGGCTGCTGCCCAGTGAGCATCGCAAAAGACCATGCTCCAGTGCTACTGCACAGTAACTGTAATTACTGGTCATTTAGTTAGTACTTCATTAAGCAAGTATTAAACTAAATGCACAGTAACTACTGTGCATTAATGAATGTGTGGACATGTCAATAAAAGGATCACAGGCTTGTCTGACCAATGCCCATTTGGCAAATTTTCAAGAAAATTATTTTTTGAACTGTAGCAGTAGCCTTGTTCCTTTAAAACAGTGATTCTCAATATAGTTCTGCAGCACCCTAGGGGCCAATGAGATCCTTTTAAAGGAATCCCAGGGTACAATATAATATTAGCACTGTTAGGTGTGCAAACACCTGCACGTATTCCACAAGATAAACCCAGTGATTTCAAACAGGAATCCATAGTTTCAAAACCATTCTGACATGTTGTGGGTTATCTGAGTTTTTTGCAACAGAAGAATTGCTCAATTATTTTTCCACAGTTAAAAAACAAGCAAAAGCTAAAAGCTGGCATTTTCTGAGAGATGCCTTGAAGCTAATGAAGGGTGCCTTGAGTCAAACAAGGTTCAGAACCCTAATATGTTGTCTGCTTTTACTCTCAGTCTTTTCTTACTGTCACAGACTATTAGGTCATCATTTGTTCCTATCCCATGTCTGGTAACTGGGCATTAATACACAGTTAAAAAGGAGTTCAGCAGGCAATTTTCCATGTTGCAGGAGGTGGCTCTAGTGCTGTGTAGTCTAAATACGGACCTTCCTTGCACTGATTGCTTTTGAAAAAAAAAAATCCTTAATGTATTTCTTATGCATTCAGCTAATCCATTAGTTTAAGACTATCTGGGATTAGTCTTGAGATGAAAGTTGAACATTTTAACAAAGTCCAGGAATCAATTCTTATGGAATAAGACCATTTGCTAGTTTTCACTTTTCTTGGAATTCTGTGACGTGCAAATACAGATTAAATGTGTCTGACAACTGCAGCAGCGATACTGTCAAGTGTGAACAGCAGCAGGAAATTGGTGCAGTACTCCAGCATTAATAAGATGATCATATTTTTCTAGGCTTAATGTATTTGTTCTGACCTTGTTCCCTACAATTTTGGGGCAGCTTCTTTTGTACTTCTGACATGTCTGTACTTGCTCATCACTTCTTTCATATCACTATCTTCCTCTGGCCAGAATACGAGTTCTCTAGCTCTCCTTTGTGATTTGGTAATTCCAAAGTTTTCTTCAATGATTTATTCCATGATTTATTTTTCTTCTCATCTCTGTAGAAACAATCATTTATACATCCTTCAACAGTATTCCCAAGAACATGGAAAGCTCATGTTATAGTGGAAAGATGTGGATGGGAATTTGGTTTTATGAGGTGTTGGCTTCCCATCTATCCGTTAGCGACAGCTTGTATCGCTTTTTGTAACATTTCATTTTAACACAATACAGCTCAAATTTCTAGACTTCAACTTAACTGCCACCTTTTGAGATGCATCGTTCAGTCTGATTTGCCATCTCATAGAAAACATTTTCCAGTTACTGCTGAGTGATTTCATGAATTGCATTTGTGATCCTCACCCAATGCATAGCTTACACTATGATAAAAAACTTAATTATGCTTTCAATTGCCATTTACAGTTTTCTTCTGTCATGTGCATATCCAAAGGTATTAAAGTTGAAATTTGCAGAAGGAGTTTATAAATACCCCGTAGATATTTCCTGCTTGTTCTAGATCATCAGGCTTCATATTGACAGAGGAAGCTGGTGTTCTCAAATATGTATTTTCAGAAGCAGTCTTTGGTTTTTGGCAGTCTATTTTTTGTGTACTGCATTCCGTGGTTTGTGGTCAGTTTGAAGCAGACAAAGACAAAGTCAGGAAATCTTGCATATCTATATGCCAGACCAAATCTATCACTATTCAGTAAATTTACCGTGATTCTCAATCACACCCTCAAGCAAGCTACCGGGTTCTGCACAGACTGCTTCTTAAACCAGAAGCAGAATAACTGTGCTTGTGTGACACCTTATCCCAGTAAGGTCCATTAAACCACCTTATGCTGCATATTTCTCACATGATGCTGTGTGGATGTAGCTATAGTGCTTTCAATTTAATAGGCAGCTCATACACGGCAGCCTTGGCTCTAGTGTTTTCTCAAATTGAGTATAATCTTTTGGGCTTTGTAGAGTCCTTGGTGCACATGATAAAAACAGTAACTAATTTCCAAGACACATGAATATTGTTGCTCCCATCCTTCCTTTCAAGGCATGTGTGGAATATCAATGGGTCAAGAAACTGTAGTACTGCAGCTGATGTAAGAATGTGTTTTAAATCACTGCGCTGGAACCATGCCCTGGATCCATGCCCAATTGCGACCTCCTGCAGGAGCTGTGAGAGGCTATAGTTGCCAACATAATTTAATGGGTCTGACAGCCTTTGAATTCTTTTATTTATCTTCAGGTCTTGGCATGCTTAGTATTGCCCAGATCTTTGATTCAATGGGCAAGATTCCCTTTGAGGTCAGCCTGTTTCCCCAGCATGTCGTTTCTGTTTTTTGAAATTGACATTAATTCTTTCTTGAATTTACAGTTATTAGCTTGTGCAGCTTCCAGTAATCCCCTCAGCCATTCTCTGAGCACCACGGTGGGGCTAATTCTTCTGCCTCTCAATAGGATAAATTAGGCTATGTGAAATACCATGTTGCCATCACTATGCTGGCTGGTGCCCACGCCAGCTCTCTGCACTATGCTGGAGTCGGCAGTGTGGCCATGTACCACACTGTGGCTAGTACCACACTGTGGCAGAGGACCTTCAGTGCCTGCCACTACAAGGGTTGGGAGCAGGCAGCCAGCAGGTGCTTGGTGAGGGTGACCATTTTAAAGCCCAGCTCTGAAGGCTGAAGCAGTAGTTTGTTGCCAGCCACTGAGGGAGCAGCATCACCTGGCTCAGCTATTGCTCCTGGAACATCTTGAAAGTAAGGGCAGGAGTTATGGGGATGGCTGGAGGCTCTTGGTCCAGGGCATGACCTGAAACTGCACCCTGCTGGGGAAGGGTGGCCTGCTGGGGCTGTTCATGGTGGACCAGCCCCCAGAAATGCCAGGCCAATGACCTCCCCAGTCAAAGGCACATACCTTAACCCCAGCCCCACCATGTGATGGCTAGAGTAGAGAGTTGTGGTGGGAGACAGGCATGGCTGTGGCCACCTGATCCTGCCAGAGGTGGAAGACCCTGGAGGCCCCAGTGTGAAGGGGCAGTAGTGTGGCCCCCACAGAGTAGGTGGTGCCTTTGCAACCTGAAGGTCTGTGCATGATGGGATGTAGAGTAGGGCCTGCCCAGGGTGTGTACCTGAAGGGCTGTACAAAGGGTTGTACAGAATAAGGTTTCCTGGGGGACAATCCAAAGGACTGCACAAGGGCCAGCCCTGCAAGATCAATGAAGTGTTGAGAGTGAGCCTTAAGGTGAGGGCATAAGTGAAACTCCCTAGTAGGAGGGCATGAGCATGAGCCCTGGTGAGGGGGTGACTATAGGAGGTTAAGGAAAGTCTCTGGATGTCTGTGGCTGAATTTGGGCCAGAGGCAAAGTGCTACAGCTCAGTAAGGAAGCCAGGGAGGAAGTTTTATGATTTCAGATGCCATCTGTGAGGCATAGGCCACTGTGTAGAGGTGGTACGGAGCCATGGATAGCGCCCTTGGGGCATTATAATGGGCAGCCTCCCATTTAGAACACCAGTTTATTTAAGCAGCAAGTCATGGAAGGCAGCACTAGGCGGGATGTCTCACGTAGGCAGGTGTGCAGGTCAAGGTTGAAACCCAGCCCTGAGCTTGTCCTCAGTCACACACACATTCTGGTTTCACCACTTTTCCTTATATGTAAGTGTTAGCATGTTCTGTCTCAAGAAAAGGCTCTCAGAGACATTTCAGACTCTTCCACTTCTTTTTGCTCCTTAGAATGCTGCATTTTAATTTTTGTTATCGAATTGACTCGTGTCCATGTTTCTCTTGTATGGTATGTGGAGTATTTGTGCACTTTAACGAGCCAAGCTTTTGCGTTACTGTGCTTTAATTTCCTTTAGGGTAGTATTGTGCTTAAGAACAGTTTTTTCTCTTAATTTGAGGAAACTTCTTTTTTATATATTTAATGCAATTCCCTACTTTTCTGCTTGCTTCAGCATGGATTGGGTTTAATATACATTGCTGGGTATTTCCTACTTCAAATACATATTCCAGGCATTATTTCCTGCCTTCATGCTTCTGTCCTTGATGACTTTGATTTCTGTTAAGTCTACTGATTTGGCATGGTCCTTGGTCACATGCTCGGTGCATATCCCCATTGCCTCTCTTTGTGTTCTGCTACCTGACAAATTTGTATTGTCTTTTCTAAAGTCAAACCCATCTCTCTAAGCATTCTCTTACTTTGTTTTAATCCCAGTATTAAATCAGCTTGTGCCCACCTCGATTCGAATATCTGCTCCCATGCTGCTCTGGCATGTGTGCCAGATGTTGGGCGCAATAAGGCTTTGTGTGCCTTTTGAAAGAGCCCTTGATTACCTTAGGGAGGACCCGAAAACTCTCTTGCCATGACTTTGGATGGATCTTCAGTGGTAGGGTCCCCTGTTGAGGGTCCCTTGGGAATGGCCGTGGATATATGCAGGGCTCCACCTCCCCTACACTCCATCCATGTGCCAGCCCTTGAGACGAGCCTCTTGATGGTATGCAGCTTGCCTTTCTGTTACCTCAATTCCTGATCTTTGCACTCTTTTTTTGAGTCATTGGTCTTACTTTCCTGGGTTGGACTTTGGGTGACTGGATACCCAAATCTCTGATGTACCTCTCTCTGGAGGCTGGATGGTTGCTCGGTGGCTTGGTGCACCACTGTCATCTTAGAAATACTACTGTCTCTTGCTGCTGAAGGATCATGGACAACAAACAACAAACAAACAAACAAAAGGAAGAACTCTATATAACAACCTTCTCCGAAAGGAAATGAAGAAGTAAGCAATAACGAGGAGAAGAAAAGAAAGGGCAAGGCAAATAGGATAAAAAAAAACAAAGAAAAGGGAGGGATCATTGGGCTAACCAGCCCCTCTACCCTCCAGTGCTACCTTGTGCCTCAGTGTGCCCCGCTGCATTACTCCGGGCTCTTGCCCCTGCTGAGGTTCTCTTTGGCTCTTCCTTGAGCCGGCTCCACTTTTATGCCCTGGTGCCATCTGCAGCTGGTGTGAGGAGTCTTTGTAGCCTCCACTGCCTCCAGCATCTCACCCTTCACCAGACCTTCACTTGCCTACTGGTGCTGGCTTTAATGGGTGTGGGGAATCTTTGCAGCCTTGGCTACCTCTAGCATTCCCCCTGGCTCCCTCTTGGTGCCAGCTTTCCTCTCTCCCACTGGGTGGCGTTCCCCACTGATGTCACATGCCCATGCCGGCTCCAGCTGCAGATAAGCACAGCTGATGAACCACATGGGGCTTTCTTCCTGGTGTGGCTCGTTTTGTGTTCGGCATCCTGAAACAGGTAAGTGGTTCTTCCGTTCAGGGTTTTCTCTCTGGGGTTGGGTTACCACTGTCCCGGATTCCCCCATGGGCAGTGCTCCTCACTCACCTGTGCTTGTACCCCTGGGACACAGATAATCTGTTTGGTTTTTTTATAACAGAGGGTGTATGTTGAAATGGGGGCCCTAAATTAAAGCAGTGTGCTTTTAAAAATACCACTTCAATTAGGGCCAAGTAAACCCCAGTGTCATGCACACACCCTTGCACTTACCTACCTCTCTGGCAGTGGGGAGGGGTGGGTGAGCTGGGGGGCACTGGAGCTGGTGGATGAACTGCCAGCAGTCCCTGGACTGCAGGGAGGGCTGATAATTCCCTCCGCAGCAGTGGCAGCCCCCCACCCCCCCATTGCACCCACCTGCAGGCACCCAACTCAAGCAGTCCTGGGGGGCACCGCAGCAGTGGAGGGAAGCACCAGGCCCCCACACAGCTCAGGCAGGCAGGTAGGCTCCTGGGGAAAAAAAAAGATTTCCATTTTTCTTTTTTATTAGGTGGAGCCTGCAGTCCCGGGCTGCTGCCAGGCTGTCTTCATGGGCTTGCTGCAGAACCCCTGGGCTGCATGGAGCCCGGTGCTTTGCTCTACGACTATAGGGCATCAAACTAAAACACCTCAGAGGAGTTTTGTTTGCTGCACCCCAAGTCATTTAAGGTGCATTATGCTGCCATATTTGCTACAGCAGCTGGAATTACTGTGCAATACACCACTGACGTGCAAACACTGACACCATTAAAGTGGTGCAAAAGCATTTACCTATTTTAAAGTGTTATGCACACATGCCCTTTGTTTCATCTACACATGACCAGAGTCTCTTATATTCTCTATTTGTGGGACTAACTTTAATTTTATGACAAATTTGTCTGTTTTCCCCTTCATTTCATTTTCTCATCCTAAACACACAGATTTCCAGATTATACTCATGTGCATGTGGGTACATCATGTATAACACAACACACATTTTTTCTAGTTAGAAACTAGAAGCTTTACTAATAATCGAGGGGCCTAGAGCTATATTATTCAATGTAATTGAAGCCAAACAAAAACAAAAAACCAAAACCACAAAATGTATTGTAACATGCATTCATTTGCTATATCATACCAAATATATATATATAGCCACAATGAACTAGGCAAAAAATAATCAAAAGTTGCTATTTCATGACTACAAGACTAAAATGTACATCTGCTGCAGATGTATAGAACAAAATCTAGCCTTCTTGAGCATTTTGGCAATGCATCTCATATTTCACTGAAAGTTATCTCCCCCTCAACTAATGTTTACCTAACTTAACATTTCCACACCTAATTTAATGTTTCCACCTAGAGTTAAAAGCAGGGATCTGAAATGGGAACTACACTACTAGTAGCAGCTAACAGACAGCAGAATCACAGAAGTAAGGATAGCATGAGTACTGGAACCACTAAAGACTATTAGAAGGAGAGAGTATTGTTAACCCCTGTGGAATGAAGAGTTTAGAAGGAATCAAGTAAACAATAATGACCCATGAAGTCAATTACTTCCTCACTGCTGTCTGAATAGAAATGGTGCTGCCACTGCTGAGCAATTGGCTTTAAACTTTGGCTGGAGCAGAAAAGAAAAGGGGGTGCAACTGCACCACTGTAATCCTCCCAGGCCTCCCAGATTGGCTCTGGTCTCCCACTTCTAAACCTTCAGTGGGAATAAGCACCATTTAATAGAGCCAGGGCTGGCAATTGTTTCAGCTGGAGAGCTGAACTCCTCATAGCCAAGTCCTCGGAGCAGGACAGGGTAGCAAGGAGCAGGGTCAGGCCAATCCAGCTCCATCATGCTGTGCTGTAGGTAAATCTGTTGGTAGCTAGATGTGTCATCTCAAAATAATGCAACATCATATCACCAGCAGCTGGGCAACAAAGATGTGGAGTTTATTACAACAATGACAGGTAGCTGTTAACAAGTAATAATGAAGCACAGGCAGCTTGAGTATAGGTGCTAGATTTAAATACAAGAATAAGACTTAAATTTGCACTATTATGCAATTATCTCTATATACACTATGCAAACGCACATAAATCAAGACAAGAATATTTCAGCTGGAGGGCTGCTTAATGAGTTTTGGTGAGTTGTCAAGGGCTGCAAGAGTAGCCCTGCCCCTGGACAGATGCCCCAACCCTGGTTGCCATCTGGGGACCAGAAGCCCTGACCCTAACTCCTGATCTTTGCTGCTTGAAGTCCCTCCCCTTGTCCCCAGAAGTACTTCTTTTGGGAGGGGGGTTTGCCATCTTGAAACTGGAAAAAAATCCAAATCATATACTAAAAATCAAACTTCTACAATAATATATTTTATTTTTAAATGTGGTGTATGTGTCAGACCAGACAGAAGCTCAGGCACCTGGCAGAGCTGGTGTGCAACTCCTTGAGCATCTAAGTATCCATTTCTAATCCAAAAATTAAACAGCTTTTTTATTCCAATAAAAAACCTAAAAATTAAAGACCATTACAAAGATGAATAATAATGAAAAGAGTTGGATCAATGCAACAAATGAATATACTAGCAAATCTTTAAAATATCAAAATGCTGTAAATAATAATACTGCTGTTCTTGTTAAAGTGCTTTACAAGCAACAGGACATTGTCTATACTGTTAGCAACCCTGATGTATTCAAAATGGCCATTCAGTTTCAGGCTTTGAATAGTAAAAATAAAATGTGTCTCAGAGAAAAAAGGAAAAATGTAGTTCCCTAACTAGTGGTCATGCTTTATCTGACTTGTTTTTAATGTATGTTATACACTTGTCTTGTCATGGACCTGATAAAAGAAGTTGGTACTCCAGTTAGTCTCTTAAATATAAGACTACTTCCCCAAGTCAGGATTTGTAGGATAAGTTCTTAACTGTCCATCGTGAGTCAAGGTAAATTGTATTCTGCCAGCATGCTGGGTGACTTAGTGGGCTCCTCTGCTCTTCCTCCCCTGCCCCCATCATGCAGGGGCACACTGGAGCTCAGTTTACTTGGCTTCTTGGCCACAGACAGGGAGGTGGAGAAAGGAAGTATTGCTATATTTTTCTAGGATTAGATAATGTCCCTAGGCAGAGAGGGGGCACTCCACAGATGGAAGGATTGGGCCCCTTGGTAAGTGGCAACAGCAAGGCAGGGCAGGAAGAGCAAGTGAGCAATGGTTGTGATCTGCTGTGCCCTGTGTGCACGGGGCTGGCAGGGTCATAGCGTGGCACTGCTGCTGCTGCTTCTAGTTCTCCGTGGGGAGTGAGGCCTCCTGTCACTGACAGCTGCAGAGGAAAGGCAAACTACTCCCTTGCACCAGGCAGCTAACCAGGAATGGCTTGACTCTCTGGCAGACCGGGCAGCCTGGAGGGCACGCTGGGATGTCTGTGAGCGCACCCCCAGGCTGCTGGCCTCAGCTAATGCAGGCAAGCTCTGAGCTCCCCCTACCAAAGAGCGCATGTCTGTTCTGTTTGGTCCCGACCTAATCTAAAGCGCTTTGAGTAAAGCCCAATACTTGAAACATTTCTGCCTTTGACTTTTTGAACGTCTGTACTTAGCTCTTGTGGCATGAAGCAAGTTATGAGAACTGGAAGCAGCATCAAGAATTGGAAATGACTCTGGGATGTTTTGCTCCTTCACAAGTAGATCCAAACATGCCCTTGCAGGTTCCATGACAACTCCTACATATTGCTTTTGGTTTCCTTAATGGATATGCTGTGTTAGGGTTTGTTTTTTCTAGTGTTTCTTAAACCTAATCTCATATTTAGTTTAATAGAAGCTGTGTACCTATTGCTACAGAGGGCAAATCCTTGTACTCCTTTGATATTTATTGAACTGAGCTCTGGGTAATCCTTCTAACAGAAAGCAAATGAAAGCTAATTTCAGCTTCCATCAATATTGTGTAGAGAAGTGTGTGTGGAGCCTATGGATGCTGGGAATGAAGACGGTATTAACTTAAGCTCATATTCAAAGTTAAGACTGTTGTTTGGAAAAAAGGGTCTTAGTTCTTCAAAAATAAGTCCTCAGGGAGGACTGAGTTGAATATTGTTTAGTTTGAGTAGGGAATACTAAAAAGGTATTTATCTATGCCTTTCTGCCTACTGCTACACGGATGTGATACATTATTTAAACCAATTATTTAAAATTCTATAGACTTTTCTCATATTTTGAAACAGATTATATCAGGCTTAGTTATTTATTTAACAAGAAAAAATTCTTCCTTGAAGCCATCAGTCCCGTGATGGGGAATGAAAGTCTCTGAACTACTTGGGCAGTCACAGTAGGTTTGACACAGCTTCTAAGAAAATGGTGCAAAAAATTAGTTGGAAACAGAGAGCATAGACTACACTTGCTGCTTATTATTTCCTGGGGCAAGTGCCTTGTCTTGGTTTACTTTGGTAAACTCCAGATCAATTCATCATGTCATTGTAGTGCCTATGGATGTATACTGATGGAACTGGGAGTAATTTGATCCATAGTTACTTTGTTTGACCTTGATTTGCACTGCAGAGGGTAACGAAAGTATTTTCTTTAAGTAGTTGTATGAGTCAGTCACAGGCAACATGATTAGAATGTAGAGATATTAAATTAAATGCATGTTTTAATTATGTGGTAGAAGCCAAATATGTATCTATAGCCTTGGTTCAAGCATGTGTTTGGTAAGAACATTGATAAATGTTATCTGGTCCGCTTCTTGAAAGGGCTGCAGTGTTGTCTTGATTAAACTGCTGAAAAGCTGAAGATTTCTTGGGCAAAATAAAAAAAAATTGGAGAAAGATGCCTATCACTTGTGGTTGGATCATAAACAGGAAGAAGCATCTTGTCTTGTTCTTTGTCTTTGACACTTGTTTTACTGATAGACAGCATCAGGGACGTCATAGAGCTATTGATGTCAGTGGAACTATGACAGATTACACCTACTGAGAAACTGCCCATTATGCCATTTTACAATTTTTTTTCCTTATACTGGGAGCATCTACACAAGACATATACTGCAGAGTAGACTAATTAGCTCTGCAGTAAATGTTGTGCATCTACATGCGCACCCCTATTAGCCTGGAGTAAACTAATTAACTCTTCAGCAAGATAGTACTCATCAATAGTACTTCCAGCTGGGGCTGCTCCAACCCAGCTCAAGGTGCTACAGTTCTGGGTGCACATTCAAGCAAGCCACTTTTCAGAAAAGCCTCTCTTTTGAAGCTTCCTCCAAATGTAGTAACCAAAAGGAATTTCTGTTGCTTTCGAGGCAGTTCTGAGCCTGTTGTGAGCAGGAATGGGGGGCAGGGTTATGTGCTGATAGGTGAGTCTCTGCAGAATTAGAGAGTGAGGTAGTTATATCAAGGGCAGATCTAGGGAGGTGCAGTGATGCATTTGCACCCCCTCTTTGAATCATGTTCCATTCAGAGTTTACAACCAACTGCCTGGCAGTGGCAGCACCATTCAGGCAGCAGTGAGGGAGTCGCTTGACTTCATGGCTCATTATTATCTACCTGATTCCTTCTAACCTCATCATTCCACAGGTGCTAATGACCCTCTCTCTTTTTTTTTAAATGGTCTTTATGTTTTACTAATCAAGCTAGCCTTTCTTTTGCAATTCTGCTGTCTGTTAGTTGATACTGTAGCTCCTATTTCACAGCCCTGAAGACTGTTTTTATCTCTAGCTAAACACATTCACTCAGGCGTAGAAATAACTTTCAGTGACAGTGTCACTTAGGCATCTTGGATGCCCTGTCCAGATGTCCAAGAAGGCTAGATTTTGTTTAAGAAATCTGAAAAAATCTTGATGCACACTTAATACTAATGACTAGTGGACTAATGAAACATATCTTTTGATTACTTTGACCTAATTTTTTTGGTTTTTAAACATAATATATAAATATATTATATAATATAGTATAGTAATGCACATTTCAATAAGGTTATATTTGGTTTTTAATTCAATTTTAAACTAAATAATATAGCCCTGGGTTCCTAGGTTATTATAAAGCTTCTAGTTTCTTGTTAACTGGATAAAATTGTGTTCTATGTGATAAGGCATCACACCATCTTCACGCCTCTTTTCAAAAACCTAGGTCTGCCCGTGGTGGTGCCACAATTCCTGGCCCCAATTTATAGTGCTTGAACTTGACAACAGACCTGCAGAAAGACTTCTGCATAATATGGCAAAGAGAGTACATGTATGATTAATGAGGCACTTACTCCATTCAGTGTCACCTGGTTTCCATTAGGTTTGATTGACTTTCAGTCAGATAAACCAGAAGGAAAATATGACTCATTGTGTGTGTTTTGGGGAAGAAACTGTGTGCAACAGATATCTTCTAAAGGTAGAATTCAGAAGAGCCTTTAACCTAATGTTAAACCTAACCTAAATGTCTCACTCCTAGAACTTTGGTTTCAGTTCTGCTATTTTTTTTTAATTCCTAAAATTCTGCTGTTAACAACTAAGGATTTATTTTTCTTTTCTCATAATGTTAAGAGATCCTTCCCCACTACTGGTGGACTAGTGTGACGCATTACCCTGAGGAATGCCCTGAGGAAATAACTTCTGTAGAAAGAAGAGGGTCTGACCAAGACTGAATTGCCTAGAAGAATTTAATATGCTTACCCCCCCACACCTTTTCCTTCAGTCTTTATCCATATTATAGGCCCAGGTTTACTTTGCTGCCCATATGCATGAGGTGTGATCGTCCTCACTATTGGTCCACCCAGTACAGACACAGCATTCATGGCACCAAAGAGCTCCAGTTCTTGTGGCCTTGCTGTTGTGTAATATTCTCAGTCAAAGCTACTAAGCAGAGATGGCAGCATGTCAGCTTAATTTTGAACAGTTCACGCAATATTTGTGCAGGACACAATATTCTTGACAGAGGACAAAAAGATAATGAAAGGATTGTACCTTGTATAATACAATTTTGGCAGTTAGACCCTCAGGGCTATTTTATCAGCCATCAGAGTATTATCACAATGTCCAATTTACATTCCTAACAATACCAATTGTTCTCAATCAGCAGTGACTCGGTGCCAGAAGGACGTACTTTCACAAAGAAGCGATTTTGACTTTCTGAATAAAATTTTCTTTTTAAGGCTCTAATTCTGGTCAAGATTTGTTTCTGGTTTTAAGCAACCAGATAGATTTTCTGCCCATTCAATTAATTAATAACTTTAGGAGTATTAAAAAGATGGAAATATTCTGTTTCTTCCGCGGAAGAGTGTCTCATTTACGGCATCTTTTGCCTATTGCCATTATCAAATAACCTTGAAAGAAGGAGACGAAGAACAATAGCTGTGAGGGGAAAAAAAAGAGACTTGAAGTTTGTTCTAAGACTATAATCACGCTCATTGTTTTAAAAAAAAATGCTTTATTTCTCATTTGAAACAGCCATCCTATTGATTTTTGTTATATTAAAAAGCCTGCAGATAAATGACATTTTGTTCTTTATCAAGTACTTCTACATTATAACCTACATAAAAGATTCATTCAGAGTTAATCCAGTACTACGTTAAAAGATCTAACAGAACAAAAGGCATTTTTTCTAATACTAACCTTGCTTTGTGGAAACATGGATCACAGAAGCAGGGTACCAATGACTTCTTAATTTCACAGTAGTATAGTCTCAGTGAAGTTTGGTACACAGTTGTTTGAAGTTCTGCAAACCACCTAGTCCTGCATTAAAGAGCTTCCAGACTATAAGATGTACCAAAGATAAGAAAAGAGGCAGTGATGTGATGTGACTTCCCTCTTATGGTAATGCAGTAGCAGGATTGAGTTCAGGAACCTGAGGATAGGAAGGATGGAGAACAGCACAATAAGGACCTGGACTTCAGAAAAGTAGACTTCAATTCACTTGGGGAACTCCTGGGTAGGATCCCCTGGGAAGCCAGACTGAGGGGGAGAGGAGTCCAGGAGAGCTGGTTGTACTTCAAAGTTCCTGAGAGTGCAGGAACAAACCACCCTAATGCTCAGCAAAGCTCACAAGTATGGCAGAAGACCAGCTTGGCTCAGCAGGGAACTCTTCAGTAAACTAAATTACAGAAAGGAAGCTTATTAGAAGTGGAAACTTGGACAAATAACCAGGGAAGAATCTAAGAGCATTGCTCAGGCATGCAGGGATGAAGTCAGGAAGGTCAAAGTGCAAGTGGAGTTGCAGCTAGCAAGGGACGTGAAGGGTAACAAGAAGGGTTTCTACAAGTATGTCAGCAAAAAGGAGGATCAGGGAAAGTGTGGATCCCTTATTAAATGGGAGAGGCAACTTTGTAACAGAGGATGCAGAAAAGGCTGAAGTCCTCAATGCCTTTTTTGCTTCTGTCTTACAGGCAAGGTCAGCTCCCAGACTACTACACTGGGCAGCACAGTTTGGTGAGGAGGGGAGAAGCCCTCAGTGCTGAAAGATCAGGTTGGGACTACTTAGAAAAGCTAAAGTGTACAAGTCCATAGGGCTGGAAGGGATATGCCTGAGGGTGCTGAGGGAGTTGGCTGATGTGATTGCAGAGCCATTGGCCATCATCTTTGAAAAATTATGGTGCTCAGGAAAGGCCCCAGATGATTAGAAAAGGGAAAATATAGTGCCCATATTTAAGAAATATAGTGCCCATATTTTAAGAAAGGTAAAAAGGAGGATCCAGGTTTACTGGACCTGGTATTGGCAACGGGGGAAGACAGGGTAGGAGACCTACAGATCGGTGTCACCTAGGGGACAGTGATCACCAAATAATAGGATTCACCATAAGACGTTGAGTGGGTAAAGTAACTAGTAGGGTGAAAGTGCTAGACTTTAGGAAAACTGATTTCAATGAACTCAGGCATTTAGTCAAGGACGCACTGCAGAGTAAGAGTTTTAAAGAGTCGGGAGCCCAGGAAGGGTGGTTGTGCCTTAAGGGAATGATCCTTTGGGCACAGAGGGAGACGATCCTGATGCGGGGAAAAAGGGGGAAGGGGCCAAGAGGCTTCCTTGGCTGACCAGACAAATCCAGAGCAGTCTACGGGCTAAAAGGGGGGCATATAAAAAGTGGAAATGGGGAGACATTACTAAAGAGGAGTATGCCTCCTCTGCTCATGCTTGTAGAGAGGCAGTTAGTCAAGCCAAAGCTACTATGGAGCTGAGGGTGGCATCCCAAGTTAAAGATAACAAAAAATTGTTCTTTAGATATATAGGGAGTAAAAGGAAGGCCCAGGGAGGAATAGGACCTCTACTAAATGGGCATAAGCAACTGGTGATGGAAGGGGGGACAAGACTGAACTCCTCAATGAGTTCTTTGCCTCAGTGTTCCTAAGCGAGGGGCAAGACAAGGCTTTCATTGGGATTGTAGAGAGGCAGCAGCAGGCCACCAGACTACCATGCACAGACCCTAAGATGGTGCAGAGGCACTCAGAGGAACTGGATGCATTTAAGTCGGCAGGCCCGGATGAGCTCCATCCAAGGGTACTGAAGGCACTGGCTGATGTCATTGTGCAGTCACTGGTGGGAATATATGAACACTTGTGGTTCATGGGCCAGGTCCTGAAGGACTGGAAAAGGGCCTAATATGGTCCCCATTTTCAAGAAGGGGAGGAAGGAGGTCCCAGGCAACTACAGGCCAGTAAGTCTCACCTCCATCCTAGGCAAAGTCTTTGAAAAAATTATCAAGGCTCACATTTGCGAGAGCCCAGCAGAAAAAGTTATGCTGAGGGGAAACCAGCACGGATTCGTAGCAGGTAGATCGTGCCTGACTAATCTAGTCTCTTTTTATGATCAGGTTACAAAACACCTGGACCTAGGAGTAGGGGTTGACATCGTTTACTTAGACTTCAGGAAGGCCTTTGATATGGTATCCCACCCCATAATGGTGAATCAATTAAGGAGCTGTGACTTGGATGACTACACGGTCTGGTGGGTGGTGAATTGGCTAGAGGGTTGCACTCAGAGAGTCATAGTAGATGGGTCGGTATCAACCTGGAAAGGTGTGGACAGTGGGGTCGTGCAGGGCTCGGTCCTTGGACCGATACTCTTCAATGTCTTCATCAGTGACTTGGACGAGGGAGTGATGTGTACTCTGTCCAAGTTTGCGGATGACACAAAACCGTGGGGAGAAGCGGACATGCCAGAGGGCAGGGAACAGCTACAGACCTGGACAGGTTGGGCTGGATGAAAGGACTGAAGATAGATAGAAAATTGGCTGAAGCATCAGACTCAGAGAATAGTAATCAATGGCTCGATGTCTGGTTGGCAGCTGGTATCAAGTGGAGTGCCCCAGGGGTCAGTCCTGGGATTGGTTTTGTTCAATGTCCTCAAAGACCTGGTAGATGGCGCAGAGTACACCCTTAGTTTACAGATGACACCAAGCTGGGGGGAGTAATAGATATGCTGAAGTTTAGGGCTAGGATTCAGAATGACCAGAAGTACATGATTTATGAGAAAAGAGGGAACTGGGCTTACTTAGGGACAGGGAACTGGGCTTATTTACTCAACAAGAAAAGACTGAGTGGGATTTAATAGCAGTCTTCAACTACCTGAAGGGGTCTTGAAAGAAGATGGAGCTGGACTGTTCTCAGCAGAGGTTTCCAGATGTACAAGAGGTGCACAAGCCTATTGCAGCATCTCAAAGCCCTGTGCTGCCTGGGGAAGAGACTCTACCAGGAGGCCCTAGAGCCCCCACAGCCCCTGCTCATGTAGTGAATAGAGGCTTTTTTTTTTAAGTGCCAGAGGCTGGGGGAGAAGTCATTGGGAGGCTGGGGGTGCAAGCAGAGAATGAGGTTGTGCAGAACAGCCATTGGGGGGAAAGGAGGGCTAGGGGACCAAGCAGGAGGTGGGGCTGGATTGGGCAGTCATCGGCCAGGAGGGAGTTACAGGAACCAGCAGGGGATAGGGCCAGGCGGGGCAGCAATCTGGGGGGCTGGGGAGCAAGTAGGGGTGGGACATATAGAGACACTGGTAGACCTCCAAATTGCTTTAACACTAGATAAATCAATAAAACTTTGCCCAACTGATCTGTGTCTCTGTGTCTATATATAGATATATAGATATCTGTAAAATACCCCACGACCCATGTTCCTCCACAATTAAAACAAAAGACTACTATCTATCTATCTATCTAGTACTCATTTACAGATATTCAGGATATTTTTTATCAGAGATTTCTCAGTTTTAAAATAGGGAACACCACAATTCCTGTTAGGGAGGCCAGTGGCAGGGCCCTGCCCGCTCAGATCTGGCACCTTGGACTCAGCTAGAGGTGGCTGACCTCCTGGCTAATTTGGGCCAGGAGAACATGCTTTGACAGTTCAGGCCATCATACCCAGAACATCTTCTGGGAAATAGCTGCCCAGATGGCCAGGCAGGGGATACACATGGCAGTAATGCCGTGCAAAGGCCAACTCTGCAACCACAGGCTGCTGGCAGCTGGCCAGAGGGATAGATGCCTCATCCTGGTCTGGCAGGTGTGCAACAGGTTGCAGCCAGGCAGCAGCCACCACTCCCAAACTGCTCCAGTGGGTAAAGGGTACAGGGAACTCTCAGGGCTGCTTCAGCAGTTTAGCTGGCACAAGGGGGTAATGACACCAGGTACTAATTGTCTGGGCCCCAGAAGCTCCTGAGAGTGAGTAGCTCTGAGCTATTTGCGAGGGCAGCTTCTTGTACTGATAGGGCCAGGATAGGGCAGCTTTTTATAGGGGACAGCACAGGTGCTGGCCCTGGGCTCTAGCTCCCTCTGGCTGCAGATCCAGGAGAAGACAGGCAGGGTTATTTTGCCCCAAGTGGAACAATTTGCTTCACAATGAAGTGTGTGTCTGGGCACGTGTGCTAAAGCAAAAAGCCCCAGCTCAAATATGCACCGCTTCTATTTGAGCTGCTGCAAGTGCACGTGCTTGCATGTGTGGACATGCTCAGTGGTGGCAGATGACAGAACAAGGAGCAATGGTCTCAAGTGGCAGAAAGGGAAGTTTAGGTTAGATAGTAAGAAGACTTTTCTCAGTAGGAGGGTAGTAAAACACTGGAACAGTTACCCCGAGAGGTGGTGGATTCTCCACCCTTGGATGTTTTCAAAACCTGGCTAGACAAAGCTTTGGCTGGGATGATCTAGTTGGAGATGGTCCTGATTTGAGCAGGGGGTTGGACTAGATGATCTCCTGAGGTCCTTTCCAACCTTAGCTTTCTATGATTCTATGACTGAGAGTTGATGCAGACTTCTGGTCGAATTAAAACTAATTTTATTCATTATATTGTACCATGCTTTATAATATATTGGGGCACAGGAGTCTTTTTCCCCTTGAAGGCTAAAGGATTTCACATGCAGTTTAAGTGCTCACTTGTGCAAGTCGGGGGTCACATTATCTCATTTTAATGGCAGAATTTTAGTTATTTATGAACAATAAGGTGTTGGGTAAATTTTACTCCAGGTTTTGATTGATTTTTTTTTCTAATGACAACTATATCATTTCTAACCAGCAAAGACAAGGTGTCTTTAAATTACTGGCAGAATACATTAGAGTCTTATCCAAGACTTTTCAAGCTCCCAACCAGTTTACCAGACAAGAACTAGGACCCTGAGGCCTACCCTGTATTGTAGGATCCAGGAAAGCAGAGGACTCGCAACCCTGAAAGTCCAGGCTGTTGAGTAGCTAGTGGGTGAACTGGAAGAAGTCCAGGTGAGTTTTGAACTCTGCCTGCTTTCCATCAGAATGCCATTAAAATCAATAAGATGCTTCCACAGAATTCATTTATTGTCAGGCATTGGCAATTCCTGAGGTTTGGCCACAATGTCCAGAGCTGCAACTTTGGAATGTGCACAGATTAAGAAAGAGACTAACAATCTTGTGCATTTTCACTTTTGACCTGAGCTCAGATCTGAGGCATATTTTTCCAAATTCTTCCATGACAAAGGGAATGTCAGCTCCCAGTGCCTGCAAATGGGAGTGGTGTGCACCAATTACTCAACTTTGTTGTAAAGGGACAGGCTGTTTTTCCTAGCATGCAACAGCAATGCTCTTTGGCTAAGCAATTCAATGCTGGATAGTGCAATTCTGTAAATTTAATGATCCTTTGCATAAACCAAGATCAAAGATTCAAGTATATGAAAGTACATTAAGCATGAATTTTGTTCTGTGCAGCTCCCATGCTTCCTAGTTTTAATAAAACTTCAATAAAAAATTAAAGGAAGCAGCCCATTAATTTGTAAACCTGTGATACTTAATGCAAATCAAATGGCCGCAGATTAATAAAGTATGTATTATGCTGTATAAGGAGCAGGGACTCAACCCTTGCAATAAATGCTAAAGCATTAGTTCCAAATAACTACATCTTGAATTGTACTCTATTGGATTAATTATGATTTGCACGTCTTATCTGGTTAATACCTTTGCACTTCTCTAGCTTGTGGCAGTTTGGAGAAGATCACTGGACACACAATTTCTGAAGGCACCTGGTGCTGGTTATGGGTTTCAATGAATTAATTCAAGGACAGGACCTACTTTGGTTATTGTTATTGGCAACCTACTGAGGGGCATGTCAGGACAGCAGGTCCAAGGGGGGAATCCCTTTATCTCTGTAGTGGGATCTAAACTGTTATCTTTTATGTATGACCACTAATGGCATTTTCCCTTTGCCCAGTCATTAGGCATTCTTGAGTGCCTATACATGTGCAAGGAGGCTGCTCTGATCTGCTGCAATTACAGCATGTTGAAGCAGATGCAATTAATTGAGGTTGCTGGAGTGTGGTAATTGCTGCACAATACACAACTATCATGTGCATTAGTGTCTCCACGCTGAAAAATGGCAGCGGGGGAGCTTTAACAGAAGCTCATTTGATGAGCTTTAGTTAAAGTGCCCCCATGGCCATTTTTTAGCGTGGGGATGCTGATACACTTGATGTTCTGGGTGGTTTAATTAGAGCGGCTCTCAGAGCCTCTCTAATTAAAGCGCCTCCCCCCACCACACATACTCCCAGAGCGCATGTACAAACGCCTCTTATGGAGCAGCTGCTTCAGCTGCTGATTTTGTAACTTTCATGTTAGTGTCATGGGAAATCCTTGCTAGGCTTACCGGAGCTATTTCTTTGCACCTTGGAGCTCACACCTGTGATTTAACCTGTAAATTCTGGCTGAGTTTAGGGTTATTGTTTGTGTGGAACCAGCCTAATCTATTGACCACAGATAAGTGTGGGGTTGAACACAGATAATCAGATTTCTAAACATAAGTATAAAGTAAATGGACATTAATAGCTATTGGTACCAGCCAGATTCAGATTGTGTGTTGGCTGTGTCAAAATAGCTGTGTCAAAATAAGAGAATCATAGAAAATTACAGTTGGAAAGGGACCTCCAGAGATCATCTAGTTCTAGTCCAACACCCTGCTCAAAGCAGGAGCACCCCCAACTATATCATCCCAGCTAAGGCTTTGTCTAGCTGGGTCTTAAAAACCTCCAAGGATGGAGATTCCACGACCTCTCTGGGTAGCCTTTACTACTACAGTGCTTTACTATCCCCCTAGTGAGAGTTTTCCTAATCTCTAACCTAAACATTAGGTTAACATTTGCTGCAACTTCATTGCTCCTTGTTTTGTTATCTACCACCATTAAGAACAGTCTCGCTCCATTCTTTTTGTAACTGCCTTTCAGGTAATTACTGCAATTATAACCTCCCTCTGTCTTCTCTTCCCCAGACTAAACAAGCCTAGTTCCCTCTGCCTTTTCTTACAAGTCATGTGCCTCAGCCCCCCTAACCATTTTTGTTTCCCTCCACTGGACTCTGCATCACTCTACAATTTATCTACATCCTTTCTGTAGCGGGGTGGAAGGAGGAGGCAGGGGTTCAAAACTGGACACAGTACTCCAGATGTGGCTGCACTAGAGCTAAATACAAGGGAATAATCACTTCTCTCAATCTGCTGGCAACGCTCCTACCAAAGCATCCCAGTACGCTGTTAGCTTTCTTCACAACAAGGTCACACTGTTGGCTTGTATTCAGCTTATTGTCCTCTGTAACTCTCAGGTCGTTTTCTGCAGAGCTGCTACTTAGTCAGTCAGCCCCAGCCTGTCCTGGTCCATGGGATTGTTTCGTCCTAAATGCAGGACTTCGCACTCATCCTTATTGAATTTCATGAGATTTCTTTTGGTCCAGTTTGTTTAGGTCTTTCTGAATCCTAGCCCTACCCTCTGGCATATCCGCTACTCCCCTCAGCTTGGTGTCGTCTGCAGACTTGCTAAGGGTGCACTCCATCCCATCTTCCAGGTCACTGTTGAGATGATGTAAAAGGTCTTGAGTAAAATGTTCACAAGTGACTTAGGAGCTGAAGCCCTATTTTCAGAAGTGATTTAGGCACTTGAAAGCCTAAATCCAATTGAAAGTTAACTTAAGCTTATGCATGCCTCAGGCCAGTCTCTGGCACCCCCACTGTGCCTAGGACTTTTACCCAGAAACAAATCCTACCCATTCACTCCTGTTCTGTACATGCCGATCCACAATTAAGGAATACAGACTAATTAGAGGTGTCCTGAGCAGGGGCTCTCAGCTTTCTGTTTTCCAATATTGTCCCTCATGCATCATATCTTTATTGAGTTTCTGGCTCCTCTGAATCCATCAGCTGTCACTTTTCCAACCATTCTTTGAGAACATAGCTGGCAGTCTTTGTAGCTGGGTTCTCAGTTCCCCACCTTGAAAATCTCCAAATGTTGTTATTTTTTTTTCAGCCAGTTCTTTAGAACTGAGGTCAAATTCTAGTTTTTCCATTTAGTTTTTAAGTTAGCCTCTTGCCAAATGTCTGCCTCTTTGAATCAGTGGAACTTTTGCCCTTTATACTGGAAGGGGAGCTATGTCATTGCTGCTTACTTCTGAAAATCTCTCCCCTGAGCTGCATCTGATATGTAACTTGTGCAATGGTTTAGAACAGCGCACACAACATACTTGCTATAGATATCATTGCCAAAATCTTAAGTTGCAGTCACTTTTCTCTATAGCAAGTCATAAAAAAGCCACATTGAAAGCAGCTGCTTAGGAGCCTCATGGAGAAACTACATGGAGGGGGCTACTCAACTCAAGACGACTGCTGGCCAATTTCATGGACCAATGCCTGGGCTGGCAGCCATTTTCAAAGGCTGAGCATGGCAGTGCACCCCATGCCTCTGAGGGGCCCTATTGGCTTCACCCCTCACTGTTGATTGGTTGTGAGGACTGTCTGTTATATGGCCCTGCTCCTTGCCGCTGATTGGCTGGAGGGCTGTTTGTCATGCAGCCCCACCCTCACCACTGCTTGGTGCAGAGGGACATGGCCATATGACAGACAACTCTTACAGCAGCAAGGGGTGGGGGTGGCAGCCATCTTGCCATGCCGGCATCCCCTCACTCTTCCCTGTACCGCTCCAGCAGGCCACGTGGCTGTGCTGCGGCATCCATGAGGACTGCTAGCTCCCTAGAGGGAGTCAGCATTTTATTTTTGACAGGCTCCCTGAAAAATAAGCTTGTCGAAAATGTGGAGACGGTGCTTTTTTGTGGTGCCTACCCAAAATTGGTTTCCTCAGATTGGAAAATTGTAATTCCTGTAGATCCTAAACCAGATATAAAGAGGTCTGCCAAATTATGATCACTCTCACATTGGTGCAGACCTTGAATGTTGCTGTCCATTTTGGTCTGACTTACACTATCACAAATTCAAAGCAAGTACTAACTAAGCTGCTTCAAATTTGTGGGTGTGAGGGGGAGAGTTGTCACGCTACAGGCAAAGGAATCAAGCCTTCAGCACTGTAAAGTCAGGATTTAGCCCAGCATCTTTCATTTATTCTCTCTTGCATTTACTCACTTGTTTATATTTTCACCCCAGTAAAAGAGGGTTTGATTCTGCTTCGATAACCATTTTATGTCCGCATAGCTCTATCTGTTTATGATTTTCTTTCTGATTGGCTATGCTTTCAAGTCACAGTCAAGTACTTTTAGCTTTATGCTTGCAACCCTTACTAATGTTAGGTGGTACAAGCAATTCCATCGAAGCAAGCACGGCTGCCTGCCCAGTAATGGTTGTAATCTTGGAATAATGTCTTGTAACAAAGATGGGCTTGTTAATCTTGTAAAAGTTTGGTCACACCTAAAGTACAGCAGGAGCAGAAGTGCAAATCTCAAAAGTTTATAGTTTGCAAAGTTATTTGGTTTCCTATTCCTACTAGCTCCAGGAACAGATGTTCTTGGAAACCAACTTTAGCCACTTAGGGGAAATGTGGCTTTTAGAAACAGGAAAGAAGCAGACTGCTTTTAGACCATGGAAACCACTGCCCACCCAGGCTTACTAATACGAGAGTTATTGCCCTATCTTTTTGTTCTTGCTCTATCAGATTTGTGTTGTAGGCACTATCTTTTTTGTTTGTAAAATGGGGATTACTGTATTTCCAGTTCCAAAAAAGTTGACACCTATCACACACCCAGAGGGGGAGAGGGGTATATGATTGTGAGGGGTAGTGATATGCCAGTGCCCTGGGGGCCCTTTCCATTGCCCCTCACTCCCAAGTCACAGCCTCCGCCATCCCTGCTGGTGCCCTCACTCCCGACCCACAAACCGCCACCCTTCGCTTCCAAGCCACAGCCCTCTGCTCCCTCCATCTCCCAGCTACTCTGCCGCTGCAGGCTTTTTCCCAGTGGGATGATGCTTACAGCCCCTCCACAAGTGGCAGTCCTACACCCCCTGGTGATCAGATGCTGCTGCAAGAAAAACAGATACAAAAAGGCAAGTGGTACGACCCTGGGGGTGCCTTCTCTACTGTGGCAGAGAAACTAAACTGAATTTGGTAGATGCTAGGACACTGGGGACATCTCCTCTGTGGGGCAGGGGAGGGGGGGAGCTCCCTGATGCCCCTGAAGGCCCCCCACCCCCTTCCTCACCTCCTTCCCTGCCTCCCCTGCCCTGCTGCAGCCCCAGCACCTGGTCAGCTTCTGCCACCAGCAGGCATCCGCCCCCTCACACAGCTGATCTGACCAAAATCCTGGACATTTGATCATATTTAAAAAATCTGTCTGGATGGAGGTTGGGGGACCCCCCAAAAAAAACAGGTTGGGGAAAACCTGGATGCATGGTAACCCTCGCAAAATATCAGTGGCTTGTATGGCAGTTCTGGTCCCTGTCTAGAGCTCCTGAGCAATAGCTTCATATTACTAATAAATAATAAAATAAAAACAATAGAGTAAGCAGAGCCACTGAATACATTGGGTTTCAATGTCAGTTAATATAATAAGTAAACTTGTACAGATCCAACTGATCCTGATGTTTCAGTATATTCTTTAAAATCTGAACCAGCTTTCTTCCCCCAGGCATCCTGCACGTTAGATGTTCTGTTAGGTGATACGACAAACTCCATGTGAACAAACATCTAGCATTAGTGTATGCAACTGTAAAATCATACCCCCGAGGGGGGTGCATTACTCATAAGAGGCACCATTCGAGGAGGCTGATTTTGGGGGAGCTGGAGGAAGTGAGAAGGGGGAAAACCTAAGTACAATGGAAAGCACCAGCAGTGCTGCAAAAGTGAAATGAGGGTCGTCTCAGATTGCTCCACAGGCAAATCACCAAATAGCAGTTTGGTATTTTTATCATTCTCAGATTAGCAGCATAGGTCTGTCCCCTGACTAGCCACTTCAAGCCTTGTCCCTCAAACAGTGCCCAGAATCTGTGTAGAATCTGTACATTTTCGATCTAGTATTGATTTAAAAGCCAAACCTTTGGTAGTCAAATTTGAAATCCCCCCCCTGGCTTACTGGACTGATATAGCAGAATAATTCCAGAAGTATTGCGCATTGTGGTCAATATTTGAATGCCTTATTGAACACTAAATAGATTCTGAAAAGAAAGCTGATCAAAAACTGGCTGAACCTTTGAGCAATGCCACAGTATGTGAAGTAGTGTGGTTATTCGGGAGCTCTCTGAGATTCTAAACCTTGTTTTAATCAAGTATATCCTGTAAAAATGCTTCAGTTAGCTTGTCCTGGTGCTTTTCTGTTTTTAAAATATTTAAAAACGTTTACAATATTGCTTAGTGTGGTATTCTTGTCAAATATTAAAGCTGAATTTGACCTCTCTTTGGATTACCTGCTTTAGCACACAAGTTATCTTTGGAGAATGCTATTTCTCTCTAGCTCCACCTGTGGTAGGGGTTAAATTACAGTACATGTCAGTAAATGGGCTGCTACTGCTTACCAGTGGCTTTGGGTTAAGCCCTTAAAGACAAACAGTATCACTTCCTATCTGTCAGAGAACCTGGTTTTCTCTGTTTCAAAAATTCCAACAATCCAAAATTAAAAAAACTCAAATCCACTTTTTTCTGGATTTGAAATGAAATGCTATTAAATATAGGTATCAGTTGAATACAATGCTTTATTGATATATTAATATTTTTAAAGCAATTTGGAAGTCTACCCGTGCCTTAATCATGAAAATAAAATAAATTCTAAATACCTATATAGTTTGGCATTTGATTTGGGCTTTTTATCATGGAAAATCAGAGCTCCCCCTGCCCCCTTCACTCATCAGGATGCCCCTGTGGCTTTGTGGGATTGAACAACCCTGATATGCCAGTACCCCTCATTCCCAAGCCTCTCAGCCCTGCTGGTGCCCCTCACTCCTGACCCGCAGCCTCCTGTCCCCACTGATGCCCTGCTGGTGCCCCTTATTCTCAAATTGCTGCTCCTCATCCACAGGCTCCAGCCCCCCCGCCCAGTGTGTGATGCTGAAGGTGGGTGCATGGGGCAGAAGGGGGTGTGTGGGGCAGGGGGGTGCCTGATGTGTTGTGGGACATGAAGAGACATGTGGCCTCCCAGATTTGTGCAGCCACAGCAGAGCACAGGGCTGCAGGCTGACTAGACCAGACCAGACTGGGCAGGAGCCGCTTCTGAAGCCCAGTGGGCAGGACCTGGGTTTGGAGGGCAGATCAGGGCAGCCATTTGTTGCTGCCACTGCAGCTGGGAACCTCTGCACCAGCCGTGCTCCTAGCAGTGTGAGTAACAGATGGGAGGGGAGGGGGGAAGGACACTGCCCTCACCTCCTCCCACCACCAGTTGCTTGCTTGTCAGGCCACAGCTCTACCCTACCACCATGGCTTGACCATCACTGCTGCTGCTCCTCTCAGGCCACCCACACTGCTCCCTACCCTAGTTCCCTTCTAGGATAGAGCCACAGCCTGAAGGGAACCATGGAGGTAGCACTGGTTGCGCCATGGTGCTGGGTTAGACCCCAGTGCACGAGTGGCCGGTGGCGGTAGGAGGTGAGGGCAGTGTGGTCCACCCAGTCCATTACTCCTTGTGCTGCTGACAGCATAGCTGGTGCATGGGTCCTGGTGGCAGTGGCGGCAATGATGTCTCATCCTGCTCTGCCCTTCTGCACTGGGTCCTGCGCACTGGGTTGCAGAGGTGGCTCCTGCCCAGTGCCAGTCTGGTCCCATGTTTGCTGTGCTCCACCATGTCTCCCCTGATATATCACCTATAGCCCCCTGCCCGCCCCAAGCATCACCTATGCTCCTCCACCCCCCAAGTATCATCTGTGCCCACATTGCCTATGCCCTCTGGTCTTGTCTATGCCCTCCCCACCCCCCGCCCCATAGACTTACCTGTAGGGAGCTGCAGGAGCTGCTCTCCATCATGCTGTCTGGCTGCTACGTGCATGTGTATGTGCACACGTGCACGTGGTACCCTCTGCCTATGATTGTCCTCCTCCCACTCTCTCCAGCCCCAAGGAGCTCCCTGCAGACTGGAACTGTGACAGCTGTGAGGGGAAACCTGTGGTTTCCCATGTTTTTCTCATTTAAAGGAGAAAACTTGAATTTTTTCACATTTTTCCATGGCATATGGGAAACCCGGATCCCTGCTTATTAGATACCGGAAAATCTTCTTACAGTTGAGCCTTTCCTGTGCATTCCTTTGGTATTGTTTTTACTTCCACCTTTGTTCCCTTTAATGTTGTTCTAGGGATGCTCCATTTGTATTTTGATTTTTCAAAAACTCTTTTTTTGAAGATGTTCCAGGAGACACTTCTTTCCTTAGGTATGCTGATTATGTGTCTAGTAATAATGTGTCATTAATATAGACATATATCTGAATTTAAATTTGACTATATGTTTTGTGTGTGTGTGTGTGTGTGTGTGTGTGTGTGTAGATATGTATATATACACCCTTTATCTGTATATATACATGGTGAATTGTTTCATAGTTTCATAGTTGGTTGGGTTGGAAGGGACCTGAGCAGATCATCAAGTCTGACCCCCCTGCCATGGGCAGGACAAAGTACTGGGGTCAAACAACCCCAGCAGGGTATTCATCTAACCTCCTCTTAAAAAAACCCCAGAGTAGGAGCCAGCACCACTTCTCTCAGAAGTTGATTCCAGCTCCTAGCTGCCCTGACAGTGAAATAGCGCCTCCTGATGTCTAGCCTGAATCTACCCTCTGCCAGCTTGTGACCATTATTTCTTGTGACTCCTGCTGGTGCTCGGGGGAACAGGGACTCCCCCAATGCCTGCTGGTCCCCTCTGACTAGTTTGTACCAGGCCACTAGATCCCCCCTCAGCTTTCTCTTGTGAAGGCTGAACAGGTTCAAGTCTCTTAGCCTCTCCTCATAGGGCCTGCCCTGCTGCCCCTTGATCATGCGGGTGGCCCTCCTCTGGATCCTCTCCATGTTGTTCGCGTCCCTCCTGAAGTGTAGCACCCAGAACTGGATGCAGTGCTCCAACTGCGGCCGCATAAAGGGGGAGGATCACCTCCTTGGACTTGCTCGAGATGCATCTGTGGATGCACGACAAGGTGTGGTTGGCCTTCCTGACCGCGTCCCCACACTGTCGGCCCATGTTCATTTTGGCATCAGTAATGATTCCAAGATCCTTTTCTGCCTCGGCACTGATGAGAAGGGAGTTCCCTAGCCTGTAGGTATGCTGCTGGTTCTTTTTCCCCAGGTGTAGTACCTTGCACTTGTCAGTGTTGAAACCCATCTTGGTCTCATCCGTCCACCCCTGTGACCTGTCTACGTCCAATTGCAGCGTATTTCTCCCTTCTAGCGTGCCCACTTCTCCCCACATCTTAGTGTGGTCAGCAAATTTGAACAGGATGCTTTTTACCCCCTCGTCCAAGTCACTGATGAAGATGTTGAACAGAGAGGGCCTGAGGACCAAGCCCTGGGGGACCCCACTGCCCACATCCCTCCAGGTCGAAAATGACCCATCCACCACCACTCTCTGGGTGCAGCTCTCTAGCGAGTTAGCAACCCATTTGACTGTATAGGTGTCGATACCACAGGCCCCAAGTTTTTTAATGAGAATGGGGTGAGAGACAGTGTTGAAGGCCTTCCTGAAGTCCAGAAAGACTACATCCACTGCTACCCTTGCATCTAAGGATTTTGTGACCTGGTTGTAGAAGGCCACCAGGTTGGTCTGACAGGACCTGCCTCTAATGAACGCACGTTGGTTGCCCCTAAGCATAACCTCCCCTGCTGGCCCCTCGTGGACATGCGCCAAGATAATTCTCTCAAAAAGTGAACCATTGTAGGTACTCATCACCTCTTTCTTTGTATCATTCATAATAGTTTTTTGTTCTTGGGTAGTGTTTTCAAGTCAAGATTTGAAAACAAGAAGTAATGTGTGGAAGGCCTGTCTCTCTACCCCAGAAGTTCTGCTGTTGTCATCCATCTCCATAGTGAAATACTACGGAAAACAGTCAGTGGAATTATTTCAACAGGAAATACCAGGATCATTTCCTTTCTGCACGCCTTTGCCATTACTGCTTTATATGAATCTCAGAGAGATCCTGTTGGTGAGGAATATTTACATTTTGAGGGGTCTTTAATCTTGGTCCTGGTATACTTTCATATTTCAATGCCATTGCATTTCCCAACTTTGAATTTTCTTCCTCAGCAATACCCATCATTCTTCCATGAACAATTGCAGTCTGCTTTTCTGTTCAGCAAAGATGTAATAAACCATGTTGAATCCTGCCAAATGCTGCAACTCAAGATGTCGGTTCAGAATCTCTCCCTTGCATGCTTATTTTTTTGGAGGAAACCCTCAGGGCACATGCATGACTAAGCAAAGAAAAGACCTAGATTAATTTCTCCTGGTCCCACTGAACTCAATGTGAGACTTTCCATCGACTTCAACTGAGGCTACATTTTCATCCTAAGCTTAAGTGTTGTGTGGCTTATGTCTTTCCTTGGGACATTAAACTGGTGAATTGTACCATGGTATATTTTACCCTGACTTTCTATATATTGCTTATTGGAGACCATGTCCTGGATTAATCCTGGCTGAATGGAGAACGTGTCCTAGTATGGAAAAGAATAACAACCACTGGATGAATACTTTTACCATCACTGATCTAAATCTATTTCTGTTGATCTGTGGCAAAGATCCTTTTGATTTCAAGGAAACTGTGTAAAGTCATACTCACAGTAAAGGGCAGCATGATCAGACCTTCAGATCATAAGATTTTGGGGTTAAGTTCATCCTCCAACAGAACACTATTGAGGCATGGATTTATTAATCTAAACCGTTATACTGCCATGACGAGTAACTCGGAAACTTATAAATAAATGATGAAAAGGTAAATACTACTATTGTATAAATAATACATGGCAATTAATATTGTTTGTTGTAGTGATGTACTGTGCTATTCAAAGGTCATTACTTTTACAAAGTTTAATGACACAGTTTTCTATGAGGTATGGAAATGCAGGAATGTGACCTTTGAGGAAGAAGCTGCTTGTCACATATTAGCCCTCTCAGTCATTGTGTACTGCCATTCCTAACATATGCCAGCGCTGTCATGGTCCACTTCACATGATGATGATAAAGATGATAATAAATTAAAAAAACTAAGCTAATTAACCTGCAAAACCTGTAGGTTGTATTCTTATTCCTTTTCAAATTGTATCTTCAGGTGCATTCATTTTGAAAATTAATCAAACATCAATGGACCACAAGTCCTTCATGTAAGGTTTTATGGGACTAAATACATCAAGTTGTACATAAATGTTTGGTGAGAAGTGGTTGCTTCCTGAACTAAAAGTGCTACTACTGCCTTTATGCAGTGCTGTAGATGGACTTATCCCACTCAGTGACAATACTTGTTACCTTGTTCCTGTTTCATCTAGCCCACTTGAAATGGTATGTGGAATAGAAGTGTGCTTAGAGGAAAATGTGGTGAGGTCTGTGATAGTCATGCCACACTCCTGGGTAAGTGAGTGCTGCCACACAGATAAATTTTAACCTTTTTGGTGTGGGGCTCTGATGTGCCTGAAGAACAAAGTTTCCCCATAAACCCATCACACTAGAGTTGAATTTGTTTGATATTCTGTGGGAAGTCAGTGTAGAAGGCAGAGGATAAATTTGTGGTAGCCAAACTCTGTTATTGGTTCTGTATGATGTACACATTTTACTTTTAGGCCAGCTGCGATGCAAGTAATGATGTATTTTTTATTATTTTATAATTTTTTTGAGATTTGCAATTGTCTTGTTTTATTTGTGACTTTGATTTTTAAAAAAAACACCCTGTACACTATGCTATAGCTTCTGCATCTTCACTGTTTGTTTCCCCTAAATATCTTATTTTTTGACGGCATAGAGACCATATTTTGAATATGTACCACTTTTTATCATTATTTTGTATGTAGAATTGCTATTTATGTTTAGAAGAACTTTCTACGACGATCAGTTCGATAAAGCCGTAAGCGAGTGTTGCAAAGGGTGAATCACTGCCTATTTTGCATTCTGCTGGAGCTTGCTTATTGGCAACTTTCTCAAAATGTAAAATGGGGAAATTATATTTGAGTGTAACACACAAGCAGTAATTAAGTCAGCCACTGTCTAAGGGTAAACCTCACGCTTGTGTCAAGCTTCCAATTTTTACCACTAGTAAGCTAGAAGGACAAAAACTTGTTCAGTTAACATCAGTACTTGGGGGAGGGGAATCATGACACTCCCAATTTCCAAGTCAAATGAACTCTGACCTCAAATCTCAGGATTTTTCTTCTAGTGCACATAGAGCAGTGACATGCCAGTAAGTCTGTGGAGGGGAAGGGATGGGGGGCAGATCAAGGCCCCCATGGTGAGGGAGGGAGTGGGGCAGGGGCTGGGGTGAGTCCTGACAAATGCTACAACTACAACCATGAGGTGAATGGGCCTGGAGGCATCGCACGACTCCTGGGGCAAAGGCAGCAAGGCACAGAGCTCCAACCCACAGCTTGCTTCTGCCCCACACACAAATCTGGGGGGGAACATGCCCCCCATGCTTCCCCTGGGGCGTGCGCAGCACCAGGGAGTTGCCCATGGCTCTGTCACATGACCCGCCCCAGCCCATCTGCATGTGTTTCTGTGTGTTTGCCCTTCACTCCCAAGCCACTGCCCCCGACCCCAGCCCTGCTGCTGACCCACAGTATCCCATATCCAGCCAGAGTGTGCAGGGACCCCACCTCCCCAGGCTCCAACCCTCCCTCCCCGCCACATACACAGCCTCCCACACACAAATAACCTTCCTCACACACACACTCCAAAAATAGCATCTCATGATTTACATTCCAAATCTCATGATTTTTGACTCAGGGGAATGGCAGTATTGTAGCAATAAGCTACTAATGATTTGGGGAGTTACATATGTGCAATTTATTCTTGCCAGAAACATTTTTTTTTTGGTGATGTCTGGTATTGGACCAACTACCAAAAAAACCCCTCATTGTATATAGTGGGCCCAGTCTAAAATAGCACCAAAAAAGCCTTTGCATTTTAATTAAAAAAAAAAAAAATGTGGACCATTGCAACTACAAACACTGCAGCCCTATTACAACTCATTTTTGTTAATATTATAAAATCATTACTACATAAATTCCTGCAACAGGAAATGCCTCTGTGTATCTACCTTTGCTGATGGAGAATACTTAAACATAACAGCTGTACTTAGACCAGACTATTGATAAGCTAAACTGGCTGGGGTGGGAAGAGCTTTCTTTATTTGTTTTCAGGGATGAAATCTGGAGACTGAAAATTCCTGAGACAAGACAAAGAGATAGAGGTAAAAAAGGAATTGCAGGGGGAAACCCCACAGAGCCACGTAAAAAAGCTTTGAGCAAGACAAAGGGTGCTATTATAAGAGGACGGGTTTTAGCTGCAAGAGCAACCAAGACCAAAGAAGACAAGCTTACCTGAAAAGACTTTCTGGCTAAGGAGGCAAGCCAGGAGTTTCAGGAAGAGCCAGCATGGGCCACCATGGAAGGCTTGAGTAGAGTCCAAGGAATGTACCAGCATGAGGAGGACATGTATGATATTTGTCTGTAGCCACACGCTTCTCCTGCTGCTAGCAAAGAGCAACAGTGTTTTAGAAACCCCTGCAAAGTCGGTGTCATTTGGTTACTTACACCTATTTTATGAAGCCACAAAATCAGAATGTTTGAAATCTGTCTTCCTAATGTAATTATGTGCACCCAGCATGAACCAAAAAACACTGTAGTGAAACTGATAGGGTTCATATAAGACAGAAAATTGTACTCAGACTACCTGACAGCGAATTTTATGGCAGAGCTGATAGTTTTTTTCCTCTCTGTACTGATGATTATTGCATTTTGCAGTTGCAGTAAAACATTAATTTTTTTTTTCATGCAGAAGTAGCAAATTGACCAATGTGCCAGTGCTGTTACAGTCCACTTGTCAGGCTGCAGTTTGAGAATGGAAATTGCTGAAACAGGAATTTGATCAAACACAAACTTTATTATTACCAGAACAAAAATAGTTGCCTACCAGTAAGTGCAGAACTAGATATACCCTATCTAGTTATATAAAACTACACCTTAATAACACTGTTACAAAAATTATGAATGATTTAGTTTGCCTGCATAATAAAATGAACTGCAGGAATGATTTTTCATTGGCCTTTAAATATTAAAGACACATAAAAATGAAACACAGAAAGATGCAAAAACTAAAGGAAAACCGATAGAAAACAAAAGGAAGAATCAATATAAATGATCAGGTCAAACTTCTGCTCTCTTACCAGTACAAAACAGATAAGACACCATTGGTTCCAGTGACGTTGCCTCTTCTTAAGGGTTGTGTAATCAAGCTCAGAAATAGCTTTATTGTGACTCTAGTCTCTAGTCCCTTTATTTTTGGTCTTAGTGGGTATGTCTACATATGTGCTTTAATGCAGCAGCCTATTTTACTGTGCATTAACACAGCGTGTAAAGAAACAAGCTAACATGCTAATGCATAGTAAACTAGGCTACTGCATATTTAGTGTCACCTAAAAAGTGTGTGCTTGTGCTACTGTGCATTAGGGTAGTCTGAGATGAATTAATTTAGTACCTCGTACTGGAGGTACTAAATTTAATGCACATTAGGACAAGTGCATTAATACACATGTAGATTCTCCCAGGATTGTTGCTTTTCTGGTGTTCTAAGAATTTCTGAACGGCATCTCTCTTCATCCCCTTGCTGACAGGTGATATTTGGTTTTTGGAAGGAAAATTATGTTCACATCTCTCACCGGTCATATTACATACTGCGATACAGTGAAAATTCAAGGAACGACTCTTACCAGAATGACAATGTAAATAGTTGTCCTGATGTAATATTTTACTTGCGTTCGTACTCATGGAAGAATCTGATGTGCTAACCCATTTGCATTAAGCAGGAGCTATTATCATATCACAAAGCAAGAGAAGCTATGACTTTAGCTGTTTCAAAAATAAATCAGAGCCAGAAACTTTGTTTTGTCTAAGCAATACCACTTACTTCCCCACCTAATCACTTGGCAGGTTTCAGGACACCTGTCACCACCATCAAATGAACAGGTGTGTGACTGTGTTAAACTACGTAAAACTTAAACGTAAAATGTAAAACATTTCATCTTAATGTGACCTCATTCATAGGCAGACAAGTTTCTGAGAAGAATCAAGTTACAACAGTTTAAATTGTAGAGTTTTCCCAGGCTTCTTTAGACATAAATTTCTGTATGACTTTAAACCAAACTTTTTAAAGATTTGGGTCAAGTGGTGCAGTCAGTCTTCTAGTGTGGACACAAGCATATTGTAAAGGTGATACACTAGTATAGTTTTATATGGTAACATTATAGAGCAATGTAATGTTTCCATTAAAATCTGCGACGTGATGCCCTTTGTCATTCTCTCCCCCGGGAAAGAATTGGGTATATGTGCAGTATGGGGCTTTTGTTTGGTTTCTATTTATTTTTTCCTCAGTGTATATTCTTCCCATTGTTTATATTGAAGAAGGGCTGAAGAAATGTACCTGGTATTTAGAGTGAGAGGTGCTGAGATCTGTAGTAGTCATTACCTTTTATGAGAGCTAATTCCAGAGTCTGCGCAAGCTCCCAGAAAGCTGTCTTTTGCTCAGATGAGCTTCACTGACTGTAGCATCCTATGTTGTGGCTCTAACGCTAACTCACTTAGGATGGTCAATCTTGCTGACATTTGAATGGACTGCTATTGAATTGTTTTTATCACCTATCACCTTACTATCGATATTGGGTAGAATTTTCAAGCCAGCTTGTGCAACGTGGGAGCATAAATCTAACTGAAAATCATTTTAGCATTTTTGAAAAGCCCACCCAGTTCAATGCTTGGATGACACCAGATGAAAGCAAGAGCCTGGGAAATATTTTCTCTAGCACCTGAGTGCACTCTGTCTGACTTAGGAACTGATGTGCCCAAATCCATTATGGAAATGAAATGTTGTCTCCTAAGGCACTAAAGACATGGGCACATGTTTGTGGGACCTGATTTTTGAGCATGCAGCTTACTTGAAGTCTTACTTCCCACACTGGGAACCCTATCTAAGTCAGGGTGGAGGTAGGGCAGGATTAAAGGGGAAGCAGTGAGTCTGCTGTAGGGCTTGGCAGGTCTGGGAGGGTTGGTTGAATTGAGGAAGGTTGGTAGGTAGGGAGGAAGAGGGGGTTCTCCATGTGGGTTTGGGTGGGTCAGAGGGCTAAAAATAACCTGGTTAGGGAGTGAGGCAGGATGGGAAAAGAACAGGCTAAGAACAGCTGGGCTTTCTCAGCCTCTGAACATGTACAGATATTGTTAGATTGGGCTAACCTGTTCCAAATCTAACGTTGTGCTCCACCTCAGGTAAACTAAATTAGATTCAGCCAGCCAGTTTTTGCTTCATCTGTTCTTCTCAAGATCAGCACTTAGATTGACCTAACCCCACAAAGTGTGATATCTGCACATACTGTAAGGTACTTTTCAAAATTTTTGACCAACTAAGGATGTGGTCTATGTTAGAACTGTGCTTCACCGAGTCCTGTGTCCTATTTTTGGTGGTGGCTAGAAGATGCCCCATAGGAAGGGTGATGTAGTCTCAGAATAGGCAATTGTGGGGTAACGTGGCCAGGTGAAATTTCCCCTCTGGGTACCAAAAATCGGAGTTAACTTATGTTCTGAAACGACGTGACGGTTAGATTCCTTCCAAGCCACTTGTTCAAATAGAGAAATGTTATGATTTTTCCAAAATTGTAACAATAACTAAGTGACAAGTTCTTATTTGACTCCTGACAAGCTCCTAGGGCTAGATCCTATATAAAAAAAATTGGGTGCCTAGAAGCATGGTACTATAACACTGAACTTTTAGATGCTTGGCCCCCAAGGTAGAAATCAGCCCTGTTTGAGGCACATGGCAACACAGGGATAGTTAGACAATTTGGAACGGGGTCTGAAGCAGCCAGCACACAGTGAATAGCTTGTGAGAGGTAGCCAACAGAAAATGCTCTAGACAGGAATGCATCTTAAAACCTGCTCCAAAGGCATCTTGCTCAGGACTGCAGGGGGCTGTACGTCCACTCATATTCCACAACACTGGACCCTTTCCGGAAGATAGATGCATAACCATGTCTTTCAAAGAAAGGAGGTGTCCTTTTCTCCTACTGGCTAGAGGCATGGCCAAAGAAGTAGAGGGCCCAAATTCACTTTCCCCCTCTCCCTGATGGGATATGACTTTATAGATTTGTTTTGGGCCATTCATATAGGAGAGCCAAGACCTGCATTCCTGTCCTAGCTTGTCCATGTTCTCCAAAAATTCTTCCCATTGTACTATGGACAAACATTCATGCCAGGTCAAAGGTTTTTTTAGAAAAACTGTGTATCTGAGAGAGGACTAAACCTGAAGTTTTAACAGTGAATTTTCTTCTATTTTATGTTATACTCGCACTCCACTGTATGTCACCAAAAAGGGAGAAATTGAGCCATCAGTAATGCAGTCATTTGGGACGTATGGAATGTGAAAAGGTACTGGAAATCTCGTTTCAGTACTGTAGTAAAGTTTCAAGACATATACTAGGTTATCCCTTGTTTTGTTGGACCTGGATTCAATTAACATCTAAGTGGCACTGCCCAATTAATGGCTGATCTAATAGTCTGGTTCCAAGTGAGGTGATTTTTGCCCCCCCTCCACTGGCTAATGAATTGACTAAGCATATCTATCACCACCCTATCAATCTAGCAAATGCCTGTACTATGACTCTGTAAGGAAACTCACATACTGGTGTGTAACTGAAACAAATTAATCGGTTTATTGATGATGGGTTAATATAAATAACTTAGACAACAGGTACAACAAGTAATAACACTAACTAGGAACCAAGGAACCATACCCAATAAAACTATCCCTATCACTCTTAAAAACCTATACCTAACTCATCTAATACCTATTTTACAATCCAATCCCTATAAAGACCCAATAAAACACTATAACCTCAGAAGCAATATTGACTCAGGAATGGGTACAAACTTTATTATATGAGAGAAAAACGTTATCAAACACTGGATCTCTGCTTTTCTGGATCACAGTGAGTGGAGAGCGCAACAAAACTTTATTGTCTGGTGGTGGCTTACCTTCCGCTTTGGGGGAAGGGAGGAGAAGGGAACAAGGGAGAAGAGGGAGAGAGTGGGTGATACACCAGAGGGTGCAGGGCTTCTACTTAAGTGCTATGTGCACCTGGGGAAAGAGAGAGAGAATTCAGGGAACCAACCCTGACCACTGTCACGACCAGGAGACCAGCAGCAGTGAGGACAGGTGGAGTCTCGGGAGTAGAGGTTGCTGGGGATGATGGCCAATTCTATGATGGCTTCGCTGTCAAGGGTGTGCTCAGCCCTTTGGACTTCCACAGTTGCGGCATAGCTCAAGGCACAACACCACACAACAATCACCCACACCAATGCACCAAGAGCCACACAATGCCATGTGCCTGCTGCTGCCAGGTAGGCAGGGGACAGACACACGCACACAAAGAGGCAGAAGGACACAGATACATGTGGGTGCATCACACAGATGTGGACACACACACACACACACACACACACGGATGCAGACACATGCAGATGCAGAAACACACACAGACATAGACGCCCTCCCAGCAGGTAACTGTGTGTGGGGGGGAAGGGGCAGAGCAGGGGAGAGGGAAGGGGCTGGGGGCAGATCAAGAATAGGGGCGGGGGAGTGTGTCTCTGTGCCTGCTCCCAGGAGCAGGGCCGGGGGTGGGCAAGGGCAGCGGTGCCCCTCTGCGGGCTGCACACACACCACCCACCTAGCTGGACAGTGTGGGCTCATATGTGGCGGCCGCCACTGCCACCCACCGCCTTGCACTGCCATTGTGCCCCACATCACTTTCCCACAGCTGGTTACACATGCAGCTTCATGGGCTGCGGACGGGCTTTGCGCTTGGCCAATCATGAACCGCCCATCATCAGCCTGTGAAGCCTCACATGTGACCGGCTGTGGGACAGCAATGTGGGGTGCAGCAGCAGTGCAAGGTGGTGGTGGTGGCTGCTGCATGTGAGTCCCTGCGTCCACCCGGCCAGGCAGTGTGTGTGCGGCCCACAGAGGGGCACCATTGCCCTCACCCCCACCCCCCTGGCCCTGCTCCTGGGAGCAAGCACAGAAAGCAGGCTGAGGTGGGGGCTGGAAGGCACTGTGGTGTGCCACATGGGGCCAGCAGTATCCGACATGCCCTTTCCCTTCCCTTTCCCCTCCCCTGGGTAAGAAGCAAAGTATGGGAATGTGCCAAGGGAGACACCGCTGCCATGGCCTGGGGCACGCTCTATCCCCACGCTCCTGCCTGCCTGTGCGTACCCCCTACAGCCTTTCTAAGTATCCCTAGAGGTATGCATGCCCCCCGGTTGACAACCGCTGGTTTAGATAATAATGAATATAGTTGCCAAACTATTGCTTATTCCTCAATCGTGTGTTGTACCAGATAACTTTGGTTCAGAAAATATATAGAAAATACCAGTGCCCCTGTTTTGATATATTATTTTGCTAAATATGTGTAAATAAATCAAGAAGGTGTATTTGCTCCATGCAGTTATATAGTTAATCCAAACCGCTCAAAAATATCCTGTTCAATTCTAAGTAGAAAACTCCCTAGTAGCAGTCAAACAACAGTCTAATGCAGTTTTGTATCGCCTATAATGCCAAAAGCAGCTCATGAAAGATCAGTTATATAGAATTTGGGAGGTAATTGTGTTTTCTGTAGCCTGTCTAATGAGGTTATATTTTATGGGTCATTGCTGTCATAATGAAGCATCATATGTGTAGCTTATTGCAAAGCCGTATTAGAGCGCCCTACAAAACTTAATAAAGATGAAACCAGAACTGTTTTGTAGAAATTACTCTAATAACTTATCAACCCCCTGACTTGGTCTGTGCTATATTTGCAAATTGTCCCATGCCTGGGAGTGATTCCAGACAATCTCTAGATTGCGGTCTTCATAAAATTTTCCTTGTTCCTAGCCCCCACCTACCTGTTGCAGGTATTTCTGTAGAAGGCTGTATAGATAAGGGATCAGATCCTTTGTTGTTGCTCAGTAGGCAGCATAGGTGTCATTTGTTATGTTCAGGGATCCTGGTTTTCTCAGTTTAAAAACTGCAAATTCTCTGATAAAAACAGAAATTCTCTGCTTAAACTCAAAATCTGTTATTAAAATGAAACGCCACCATATATATACAAGTATCAATTGAACACAATATTTTATTGATACATTTACAATTTTAAAGCAGTTTGGAAGCCTACCAGTGCCTCAGTCACTATAATAATAAAATAAATTGTAATTACTTATAAATTTTGGTGCATGGGTTTTGGGTGCTTTATCATGGAAAATCAGAGCTCCACCAGGACATGGGTCCGGGCCCCTCCCTCCCAAGCCACAGCTCCCCATCCCTTCTGGTTCCCCTCACTCCCCACCCACAGCCTCCCTGCCCCCTCCAGCCCTGCCACAGCAGGGCCCCCAGCTGCCAGGACAAAGGGGCCAGGGACCCGGGTCTGCAACCTCCTGCCCCCCAATCAGTGCCTGAGCTTCAGCTGCCACCCACAGGAGGCAGCGGCTGCTGCAATGGAGCAGGGCATGGAGCCTGGTTCCCCCTTCTCTGTGGGAAGCTCAGGCTTCCCACCCTGCTGCCCACCCCAGGGGCCTCTACAGTCCAGCAGGTGGGACCCGGCATGGCAGGGTAGACTGGGACTGGGTGGAGAAACTTGTTGCCACTGCTGGAAGCTCCAAGCAACATGCTCCATGCCACCTGGGCTCCACACCAGGCAGACAGGGGGCACTTTGCCAGTGCAGTGCAGGACTTGCAGCAGCAAGGAGCTTTCCCACCTGGCCCTGCTCTGCCCTGCTGTGCTGGGTCCTACCTGCTGGGCTGTGGAGTCTGCAGGGGAGGGCAGCAGGGTGGGCAGCTTGCTCCCAGTCTGGGGGCACACACACCCCACGCCCCCCAGTGAGTGTGTGCAGTGGCAGGGAGCTAGCCCCCACCCTACCTCCCAGACAAACCGTGCAAGACATTGCGCAAAATACTTATTGTAAGTCCATCTAGTTCGGTCTCCCTTCTTGCTGGGGTCCTGTGGCTATGCATTCTGGTCCTGGGCCCCAAGCCCCATGCATGCCCCAGCTGGGAAGCAGCCCCAGCCATCCCTCCTTCCCTCCCTATGGGGACTTCAGTACTGCACCCCCCGCCCAGACTTACCTGTGGGAGCTGCTCTCCAGGCTGCCTGGTGGCCATGTGCATGTGTGACTGAGCACATGCACATGGCGTCCCTGCCTGACCATCCTCCTTCCACTCCCCCCAGCCCCTTGCAGGCTGGAACTCCACCAGAAGTAGAAAATCCTCGTGTTTCTCCATTAAAATGTTCTTCTCACTTAAGACGGAAAATCCAAGTTTTTTTTTCCATTTTTCTGTGGGAAATGGAAAACCCAGATCCTTGGTTATGTCTCGTGATTCACTATTTGTACAGCAACCTGAAGACAGCAATGTCTATGCCACCTGCCAACAGACCCAAGCAGACATTAGAGGAGCTCCAGTATGCCTCAACGTTGTCAGCTGGCTGACAATACCATGGTATGGGGTAGGAAGTACAGTAAAGATTTCCTAGCAGCATGGGGCTGCTTGTTTCACTGGCCCAGCATGAAATGAGTAGTGTCACCTGGGACCAGAACTAGCACGTGGAAATTTATTATTGAATTCAAAGCCTTCTGAACTGAGATCAGTGACACTACCATTTTGTTAATAAAGCAAGTATTTAGCACCACAGCTAACAGAAAAAGGAAGCTCTTCTGTTTCTCTGAAGAAATTTTCTGTCTAGTTGCTCACCTCTCTTTCATATTGCACAAGACACTTACTGCAAGTCTATCTAGTGCAGCAAACCACATTGACCATGCTTTTATGCTAGTGGTTTCCACACTCTCAGGTGGCCTTTACGGGTGAATGCTATTGACACGGGTAATCTTTGTCAATTAATTTTGCTTCTTTTTTTCAAACATACAATGAAAAATTAAATTGATAGCATCTACATCACATTTTGTAATTTAAAAAAAACCCCTGATTAATATGATACAAACCTACAACTGTCATCTATCCTCTAGTTGGACACCACTAATGGGAAGTCTTTTGTCTACCCTCATGGGCTGGTTTTAGGCTGAAATTTATTTCCACGCCCGTGGGCAGCACATGGCAGTTCAGAGCCCCATTTAGAACTAAAGTGATCCATAAGCTCGGGTTGGCCCTGTGCCTAGTGGTGAACTTCAATTCATATGTTTAGTCTTCAGAGCAATATTTCATTTATTTAAAGGTAGCTATTTCTAAAATGGAATAACTGATCCTTGAAGCAGCTCTGGTGCAGGGCCAGGGCTGGGACCAGCAATCAGCTGGTGCAAGCTGCAGGACCCCCCCTATGGTAGCAAGCACCCTGCTTTCAACTTAAACCCTGGAGGAACCTGACAAGTGAAAGATCCAGGATCCTTCCTCCTGATCTATAGTATCTGGCTTTCCTAATCCCACCTGGAGGCTTCATACAGCAGAGAGGTTCCTGGCTGATGTCACCGGTGGGCGATAAGGGCAAATTGCTTATACTATCTCTGTGGAGTAGTCTAATGACAGCTGAACACATATTGCTTAATACAATCTGGACATGTTCCTCCTGCAAAAAGTCACAACTTCACTAGGATAGTAACACACTAAATGCATGTTTTACTTCTTGAATGCATGTTTCCTTGCATTTTAAGTGTATTTAACACGCCAAGTATAATGTGTGACACGACTCTTAAGTCTAGTGCTTACAGATACCTCCTCCAGGCTTGTCAGACTGTTTGCTTTACAATGTCTTTAAATAGAGGCCAGAGTTTGCTCAATCTCCTCTTAGTGTGGAAGTTTTTCCTTCTATTTGGGGCTGCCTGTGGCTAATTCTCCTGCAATAATAAGATTTCAAGAGAATAAACTATGTATTAAAATTGTCTCCTGGCTGTCTATGGCTTTTTATGGCCCTTTTATGATCCTTTTGTTGTGCTGAAGTGAGATACAGAGGCCAGAGTAGTCTCTTTATATTTGTCCTTTGCTGCTTTGATATTTTCTGTCATCTGAAATAACAGCCAATGAGACTGAGAAACAAAGGCTTTGATCGTTGCGTCTAGCTGTAAATTTGTATCGTAACTAGTTCAAGTGGCTCCTGCTCCTAACTGATATTTAATAAGAACATTTATGAGGGTAAGGGAACAAGCAAGACCTTTAAAACGGGTGGGATTGAATTCATTATTTATTGTTTCCCTAGTTCCTTTTAACCCAAAAGTAATGTATGGTAATATTTTTCTGAATTATCAATAACGCATATTGATTCTGGTCAGACTTTGCCTTTGTTAAGGCCTTGCAACTGTTCACATGGTAGTGGACTTTTTTTTGGCCAAATTTGTTTCTCAGAGCAAATTTAAATCAATTCAGCACAGAAGGCCTATATTAACAATACAAAATACGGCTTTATAGAAGACTTTTGAATAAGCAAACATAGTTTTCCATATTGGTGTTCAAAGGTTCCCAGGCAACTCAAAATTAAATTTCACTGGATCTGATCCTGATCTCCTATACATTTTCTTGGCACCAATGCTTTTTTATTGACACTCATGTTTTACACTGGTCTAGGTGAGATCTGGATTAACCCCTTTGACTTTTGGTAAGGTTAATACAGCCAACCTCTGATTACATATAGCATGAACTGGATTCCGGAGAGAGAGAAATTCAGTCCTAAAGCTATCAAATGTGATAAGAATTCAATTTTTTACCTATTCTGTTACCAAAGATGATAAATTTTACATTCATTGTTCAAATTCTGCATTTTTCTGACGTGCTATAAGCAAGATATCATGAGAATTTCAGAATTTATTCATCAAAAGTGTTGTGCACAACTTTTCTATAATCTTTTGCAACTTTTTTTGTAATTGTTTCTGTATTCTGAAGCTTCCTATTATGTTCTGTAGCACAAGAAACTCCCTATTTTTAAATATTTTCAAAAATCCTTCTGGTAGGTCCAAATAAGAAGAAATTAGGAATATGTAGAAGTCCAGACCTTCTACCTGACCCCTGTAAATTGCTTTCACTTGCTTTTTTTTTTTTTTTTAACTTTCCCTCTGTCATAAAGGAAGTGAGATGTTGTAATGGCAGTGTAACTGAATGCCATTTATTACCCTTTGTTTTTATTTCTGAAATAAAAATTCTTTCAGCCATAAGAGGCTGAAAAAAAATTGATCTGCAGTGTTCCTAAGACGAAACTATACATGCCTGTCTAGTTACTTTTTTAAAATTAGACACGACCCAGTGTTTGAACAGTCAGAAACAGAAAATAGAAGCAGGTTCTAAATATAGTGGGCATGTCTACATAAAACACTACATTGCCATAGCTCGTCACTACAAAGACATAGTGTCAGCTGGCACAAACCGTGCCATCAATGCTATGTTGCCGTAGTGATGAACTACCTCATTACAGTGTGTTGCTACAGCTGTTAAAAATAACCATGCACCACCAGGATGGCACAGTAATAGCTGTTACTTCCTAAAGCAAGTACTAAACAACAGTGCAGTAACAACTGCACCGTGGGGGCTCGTGTAGCTGTGCCCAATGATATCTAGTCCCGGAAAAGACCCTATTTACACTGTACTTCTAAATATTAAAGCATATGTAAGATTGACTTAAGCTTCCTTGCTGTGCTTTACTATGGCAGCCTGAACCCTCAAACTCAACTATGCTTGTCTATCAGCCAGAGGGCCAGGTTGTTTCTTGCTTTTTCTTTTAAGGAGGCAGGGGTTGGTATAGCATTCCCTCCTTTTCCCAGACCTCTGTATTTGCAGATGAAGACTGAGTGGATGAAGTGGAGGTGGAGGGGATGACTGGGGAGCCCTGGGCATCGACCCTGGGGAGGGATGCAAGTGCTGTTGGTCCGGCACCGATGGCGTTTCCCTATGTACCCAGGCATTCAAGTGTCCAGTTGCATCTCTGGTGTGAGGAGTTGGAAGGTGAGTGGCTGGGCACTCCTCTGTGCCTTCAAGAGATATAGTTGGAAAATGTTATACCAGGAGCAGCCTTACATTTCCTACAGTTCCCCCTGCAGTGAACATGTAGTCCTCTGCTTCAGAGCTGCTGCTGATTGCACAAGTGTGAGAGAGAAATTTATGAAGAATTATTTGCCATCTGGACTTTTTTCCTTCCAATTTCCTCTGAGGCACTGCACGTTGACTGCTGTGTTCAGAAATGTCGTAGCTATGTGGCGGAAAGGTGGTGTTAATGTCAAGTCAACTACCATATTTGGGCTCAGGAAGGAACATTTTCCCCAGGTCAGCTTTGCAATGACGGACAGCCGTTGTCTTCCTCTGTAGTTTGGGTTGTGCTCCTTTTCCTGGGATTACACAAACAGATGTTAGTCTAACAAATTCTCTGACATTGCACTGAGCAAATCATTGGGAGCACCCTTGCGACTCCTGCAGTTAGTTGTGGCATAATTTAAGCTTCTTGTTGCTGTTTGTTTCTTCGTAGGGTGATTTGTGGCTTTGGTCTGTTGGAGGTGTTGGAACAGACAAGCTCACGGGCTTTTTGGATTGCTCACCAACGCAGTAGACTAGACCTGGGAGCCCCCTGGGAGACCTATGATCTTACATTTCAAATCTAATCCCACCCAGAAGGACACCTTTGCCACTAGGGACTGGGTTAGCCCTTTGAAATATAGCATCAGCGCTGATGCAGTGGCTCTGCCTGGGGGCTTGCGGGAATGTTCTGCAGCAGTGTCCTGAAGAGACGGGCAGGGAGAGCCAGCTGCTCCAGAGCAGAACAAATAGGGAGAAGCTGAGTTTGCCAACTCTTACAGGGGACTTTACTGCAAATAAGGGCAGCAGTTCACCAAGAGTTGCTGATTTGTTTCCAAAGCTCAGTTAGGGGTTTTGGCAGAAGTTTTTAAGCATATTTTTCGGTGTTTTAGTTTACTATTTAAGGTGTGGATGATTTTGCATTCTCAGAGCTCAGTGGACCACAGCTAAAGGAAAGCATGTCCTCTAGCATGCTCCGTCTTTCTGGAGTTTGCTTGGATCAAAATTTTTTCTCTTCTAGTCCCCCTACATTTCCAAGCTTTTCATCTGCATTGGCACTTGGGACTTTCTATAGTGCTGGGAAAATGTTCTGAAGGCTGGTGACTGCTCTATAAATCAGTCTTGGAGGAAGAGCTGGTACAAAAGGTTGCACTGTACACTGTGTGCCTAGGGGAAGTTGATGGATAAATAAGAGTCAGATATGGCCTGTGCTATTTCCCCCTAGCAACAGTAAAAGATACTCTGGAGCTGCATCCAGGGCATTTACAGTTTTTCTCTCTTGCTTTTAAATGTGTGAAATTGAGCTCTGTTCCGTAATGACCATCTATAACAAAGTTCAGAAATTAGGTAGCCTATGGCTGTACAAAAGACAAATCTAATGATTTTTACCACTAACAGCACACAGGCTCCCCTCTAGCCACTGGCTTAATCACATCCCTTGTCTGAACAGTAGGAAAAGCTCTTATTGTTTGTTAGCTTTTCATATCAGAATTGCTTGTTATTTACTTTTGCAGGCCTAATGAAAACCACAGGGAGAGCTGATAGAAATGTCACAATGCCACTATAATCTCTAACTTGATGTGTTCTGCCTGGTCACAGATAGACTTGTATGACTGCGCCTTCATTTTTACCAATCATGCAGTTACACATGGGATGTCCTCAGCATCCTTAGGAGACAAAGGGGGAGGGACAGGAGCTACAGCCTGCAAAAACCCTATTTTTTTTAGTTCCATAGGCAAACAGGTGGGTGAAAGTGGCAAAAGTTTCTTTCAAAAAGTAGGCCCTTTACTGTAGTTGTATGAAAGAGTGGAAAGTTTACTAAACATTTGCTGGTACAGAGAATCGAAACAAGGTCTTCCAAGAGAGTACCCAAATACAAGCCTACAGTGTCATTCTTATGCCATCTCTCAGCTAAGAACCTAGCAATCAGCTAATGAATGGTTAAGCATTTTATGCAAAAAGCAACAGCTTTAAAAGGGTGGTTACACTCAAATACTTCCTTTAGTTTAGAGGTTGGGGCAGTCATGTGAGCAGCTAGAAACTCAGGTTGCTTCAAACCAAGATGATGACAGACTTGAACCCTACCCCCAGGTGAGGGCTTTTGCCACAGATTGCCCCCTTGCCATGTCCTCTAGAAGGAGAACACCCAACGGAAGGAGAACATCCACACCACTTACCTACGGGGAAGAGGCTTTACCATGCATTGTCTGCTCCATGGTAGTAGTTCATGTGAATGTACTGACCTGGTAACAAGTAGGAACAAACTCACTCTTCTTTTATTGGGAGTTATGCTACTGGAGTTTAGAGTCCATTTACTACAAGGGAAGGGCATACATTTGAGCAGTTACTACAGAGCCGCTGGTGCATGGTAAAGCCTCACCACCTTTTTACCTTGTGGTAAATTGTTTATATGCTCATACTCTAACAGCCCAGGCCCTGCTCAAGGTGATAGGTGGGAGGGATGCCTACCATGTAAATCTGCCAGGGTTTAGATTCAGACCGACTCAGCAGTGTTTGCACGTTGGTGGTTTTGTTGTGAATAACCGAGCCATTTTTGTCTAAAGGCCTAATAAATGGCCTTGAGCCATCCTCCCGAGACAGAATACACGGCGAGACTGGAAGGTTGTTT
>JAGPOW010001543.1:2622773-2635898 GCA_030014935.1 Caiman crocodilus | reverse complement strand
AATAAAAACTTTTTTTTCTTTCAAACTTCCAACTGGTATTCGTATATTGGCTCACGCATACCGGGCAACGAATTCAGACTTGGGCTGAAGCATAACAGTTTCACACGTGTAACCATTCTGCCAGGCACTGGATGGCAGGAACAGGGGTTCAGTTCAAATTCAGGGGTTTACCACCAATTTGTCAAATCTGGCTCAAGCCCCCCCACCCACTGACCTGGGGAGAAAATTGTAACTGGGTGTTCGAGTGAACAAGCTTCTCCACTTGCCAGCAACATTGAAGCAAACCAGGCTTTATAACAGGAAAACAGGGATACAATCACACAACTTTAAAGAAAACCTGAATAATTAAACATTGGCTGAATCCTGAAACTGATAACAGTGTCAGTCACTGCAAAACAGTCCAGGGGAGCTATCACCAAATAAACTCAGTTGGGAAGGGAACTTACTCAGGGCTACCGTTCAAGGCCTCTACTGTCTACACCAGCCAATAGTGACAGGGGCTGAGTAGCATGGCCCAACTGGGAGGACCTGCTGTTCCTTGCTGCTGGGGGTTGCTACTTTACTCTGGGCACCTTGCTACCTACTTCAGCAGAAGTAGCAAGTGCTGCATAGGGAGGCCCACACTGGAGTTGCTGTCACCCCACTACTGGGGGTCACTGCTAGGGTATGCTGCCATGGAGTGTTGCTCCTCTGCTGCTACCAGGGGTTGCTTCTGCTCCTACACCAGGGATCGCTATCTGTTCCTCTGTTGGTCCTCCTTAGGTTGCCTATGCAATCCCAGCTCTTTTGGACCCTGACCTGTTTAGCAAGTACAGGGATTATCAGCTCTTTTAGCTGTAGTGAGTATCAGGCTTCAACATGAACCCACTACAGGGACTTGTACTCACACTTTTCCTTTGAGGAGCTTGTGAACCACAAGGCCACCCAAGAAGTAACTGTTTTCCAGAATGTCTCCTGCTTCTCACATACGCCATCTCTGTGCTAAAAGAGAGGACCACCCTACTGCAGATCTCTGCACAGCTCTTGTGAGTGCTGACTTTTCAGTGACCCTTGCATAATTTCCCATTACCAGCATTTATGAGCCTATGAACTTCACAGTTTGGAAGAGGGCATCGGGGTCAGAGGAAAGTGCCTGCCCTTTACAATTCCACTCTTTAACCCCAAAATGTAAAACCCATGATGAGAAACAGAAAAAAAATAGGTGTGAGTAACCTCAAATGTTAAAACACATATGCTAACGAGGGTGTATAGAGAAAGACTACACAAAGTTGCCATTATAGAACATAACTGTACCATAGAACACGCAGAATAAGCAGGATTACATGTGTATCCAGCAAGACACATTTTTGCAGGCCTCAGAGAAAGTATGAACATCACAATGAGAAGAAATGTTTTATACCACTTAACCTCTACCTTTAGTAGTAGAACCGTGGGTGTCTACAGAGTGGCAACTACGTGGGTGTTTGGAAGCTGCCAGTAATGCCCTAATGCTAAACTGTATTGCTTAATGGGGCAGTAAGGTGCCTAGTTTCTTGACTGAAGACCCAGAGCTAAAGCCACAATCTCTGCTTCATTACCTGATAGCTTAAATATGTTACTACTAGGTCTGCCTTCCTTAACTAATAAGAGTAATTGTTTTCTCAGATAATGTAAATGGTCTTGTTTTTGTATACCCCAGACTGCTCACAAGTGCAGTAATATAAATACTAAACCAAACATAAATATTCCCTTTAGTAATATAGTACTAACTATCATATAATATTTTCTGTCTGCCAAAGAAGACCATTCATATTATGCGGTCTTATCTAACCTCAGTCAGTATAAAGTAAACACTCTTACGATTTACTCTGGTATATCTCTCTTTTTCTTCAGCTGGTGTTGTTAAAATGAGACAGACAGAATGCAGACAGGCATTATAATAACTAAAATATATATTGAATTGGCACATCTAGAACTCTGTGTACACGTATAGTAGTATGCATATGTTTGCATATAATGTCAGCCATATGTATTAGTGTTGTGTTTTTCATTTATCTATCAACATCGTATTAAAAGGAAAAGTATTCTAACATGCATGTAGCATTATAATACTGTATATTATAATACTGTAAAGTAATGGCATCTCACAAGGGACAGATCATTTATGTTGCACCCTGTAACATGACTGTGTATTAATGTGTGCCATATGATTCATATGTTAACATGTATACCAAATGGGTGGTAGTGATTGTTACAGACTTGGCTGACTTCTCTTTGTAGAAGTCAGCTATAAGTGGAGCCACATCTTGATCCACATGTGTCCAAGCTTAGACATTCTGTATCTGCACCCTTCTTTGGCGATGGGTCCCTTTGTCCAGCCAGATAGACCTTGAAACAAGTGCTTCAGATGTCCTGAGCCCTTTCATTGAACACCTCCCTTCCATATGGGCACTCTGGTGATAGTTTAACTACAAAGGGATTATGCAACAATGAGAAAAAGGAACAGGGCTTTCTTTCTTACGAACATCACGTTTAATTCCTTGACAGTACAAGAGAGTTACAGGTGTAGGTAAAACAAACTCCTGCATAGAAACCACTCCTAGTCTGGTCTTATTACCTCTTTTAAGGGTTTGTTTCAGGCCCTTCCAGGTGGCTGTGTTCCTGCTGCCTGCATTCTTCCCACTGAGTAGTCTGGTGATGAGGAGGCCGTGCTTGCCAGAGAACATGGCACTTGTAAGACAGCTTTTCTTGTTTCCTTTTTACGTTGGGCGTTGCCATACTCCATCCTCTGAGTAGGATTGCTGTCAGGGAGCTATGAAAAGTCAAGGGCTTTACTTCTTCCAAAGCCAATGTTCAGCGAGGGTAGTGTTATCAATGTTGATGACTTCTTGATGACCAAAATTTCACAAGACTGCCAGCCCATTTTCTGCTATGAAAAAGTTGTTCTAACCCAAACTGAAGGTTACAATCATAAATGCTAGTAAAGCAACCCAAAAAGCCAAACCAAAAAAAAATCCACCTTTACTTATACGGGTTCCCCAGATACAATGGTATTTACCTAGGCTTCCATGTATACATATATCCACTGTATGAATTATTACTGTGCCAAAGTACACTGCTGATTTAGGGCCTATATTTGTTAATTCCATCAAAGTCTTGTCCACCTCCGTGAAAACTCTGGTTGAGAAAAGAATACAGGACTGTGCTCCAGAACAGTGTTTTATACAAAGGGTTCCCCACCCCCTTTGAAGTGGGATTACTGGGTTAGCTCCATGCAAGAGATCTATCTAGAGCCTGATGTTGCTTTTCTTGCACATCCAAATATCCCACATAAATGAGTCGGAACAGAAGGCTTGTCCAGAATCAGGATCAGCCTTGAACTGTAGCAGCACATACTGATGCAGTAAAATGGATGAATACTCTTCCTGGAGCAATAAAGCAAACAGCAATACTTAGAGGGTATAATGTTCTGTGGTCTAGATTAAAATAGAATGCAAATGTCAATATTTGCATTTTGTCAGCAGTAGGCATTATTGTTAAGTGGCAGTGGGGCTTGACTTGATGATCTCATGAGGCCCCCTAATGTTTATGAAGGCTATGAAATTATTCACTGGAAGACTTATATCAAAATACTTCACATTTTTTTAAGGTTATAACACCATACTTTATATCAGTCTTGGTTCTCTGAATACAAAAAGGGTGGTGCAGTGGTATCTGCCTTAGATCATTCAACATGGAAAAGCAAATAAAAATGTGTAGATACCCCACTGGAATGAATAGTATTCTGGTGAGCAAGAATTTTAAGTTTTTAAGTCATATTGCAATTCAGTTTCTATGAGCTAGATCTAAAGAAGGATTTTGACACCTGAGGTCAAATCCTGTTTCACCCACTAGATATCTAATGTTGGTGTCAGCAAGGTCTTAATGTAGGCAACCAGAATCAGGGAGGCATTCTATTTACCTTATCAGTCCATATGCTGCCGATGGGCATAAGTATGCAAGCCATGTTCCCAGAGGCACATAGCTCTCCCATTCATTTCAGATGGTAATACTTAGGATCCCTCTCTAGAGGTGAGTCTCTTATACAAGAGAAATGTCGCTCTCCATTCATTCCAATGATGCAGGGGTGTAGGTTGTAGCCGTGTTGGTCTAAAGACACAAGCAGACAAGGTTCCTTGGGTGAATCTGATATCTTGGTCTAATAAAAGATATCAGATTCACCCAAGGAACCGTGTCTGCCTTCATTCCAATGAAGAATTTTAACTTGTGCTATAATATGCGTCTGGCTACTGCCCTCTGACTGCATAAAGCATATGCATGTAACAGGGCATGTTTTTGTATTGGCAACATAAGAATGATCTTTCTCTTCTCCTTCCTAAGTATGCTAGTGGTAGACATACTTGCCCAAACTATGGCAGACCTGAATTCTTAGCCTCCTCTGAGACAGACATGGCTGGGAGCACTTTCAACTCTTCCCCTTCTCCCCCCTTCCCCCTTGAAACCCGTTAGGCTGCAAAGAGGAAAAGCATCATGGGCCAGGAGAGCAGACAGGAGGGAGTCTGACTGTGAGTTCCAGCTCTGGCTCCCAAAACCCAATGACCCCAAATGGATACCCAACCCTGAGTATGCTGTGTAAGCTGGATGTGTGGTGAGAGGTGTGGCAGGAGAAGTGTGACTGCAGCAGTGATGTGACCATGGAGATTCAGCTGGCATCCCACAAAATCTGGAGGGCTAGCAACAGAGGGCTATTGTCCACCCATAGGCTTTCTTATTTTCTGAAAGGAACATAAGCAGCTTTGAGGTTTGCTGTTACCAGTCCACCAAATTTGCTTGTCTCCTCTCCAAACATAGGCACATCCTTTCCTGTTAGAGATTCTGGCTCACAGTTCCCAAGAGGCCTCTCCTACATGAAGAAGTACTGCTTGCTTGATTGTCTTCTATCCCCAAGGTGCTTTTTCTCCCGCCTGCCTAGAAGTGTATTTCGACCGAAAGGTGCTCTCAGTCTTGCCTATTCTGTGGCCTAGTGATTTTTGAGGTTGCCCGTGATATGGTCACTATTCAAATTCTCTCAAGTGAGATGATTGCAGAATCTGGGGAAGTGCTTGAACTGCTGGGCAAGACACACACACACAGCAGCAGCTGCAGATAGTTGCTATGTGTGATTTTTTTCCTCATCTACAGTTCTGGGGTTTGCATTGAACTCCAATGTGCTCCTGGCAAAACTGAGTTACATGGCAGTGAGCATGAGGTTAGGTGCTTCTGGCACAGTGCTGAATCATTTCTGAACATGCACAGCAGTCACATAAAATTGTAGCCGTACATGCTATTAAGCCATTATATAAGACAAAATAGTTTGATATTCAGTGACTTAGATGCTTAAGGACAGTGTACTTCTTTAAATAATAATTCAGCCTCTAACATTTAAGTGCCTGTCCCCTGGAGTGGACCTTAGATCATAGTCTTAGACACCCAAGCTCCCTACACAATTCATGTAGGTGCCTCAGGCAAGGCTCTGGAATTACTGCAGGAGGAAAAAGGATGTAGTCAGGTCAGGAATTCAGATCCAAAATTATAACTGTCTTCAAACTTTAGAGCTTGGATGATGTTTGGGGATTTTTTTTTCTATTGACTTCACAGCAGGACTCCATGAAGGCTTGCAGCTGACAGTGCAGGGACCAGAAATTCAAATCCACAAAAGTTAGGACCAGGGCAGGCAGGAGTGTTTTGTTAGACCACTTCCCTAACATGCTGATAGCCTGCGCTGCAGGGATCCCAGCTCAATGTATGAGAGAGAAGCTCAGGAAAAAGACTAATTTCTTTTAACAGGGCTTAGGATGACATATAAATCAAATATGTAAAAGCACCTTGCAAATTAAGTTCACTCCTGTTGTAGAGAACCAACCTAAAACCTGTGCTGAGCCTTTTGCCAGGCTTCTGCACATGGGTGGCTTTTTCCCTGTAAGCACAGTCCTGCATTAGATACATTATACCACAGTGACAGCTCTGGGGCCTTGTGATTGAAGACAGGAGTAGCAGAACTACTGCTTTTGCAGCCTGTAGAAAGTTATAATACTCCTCCCTCCAGCCCAGCATCTCTACTCAATCACAGCTCTGTATTGCTTACCCCTGTACTCCATCCCTGCTTAAGAGCACAAAGTGGCAGGAAAGCTCCCTGTGCCCCTCCTGCACACTTGACAAGGCCTGGCACATTCTGCCTCTAAGCCTTGCTGTGCTCCAGGTTTATATAAACTGGGCCAAACACAATTACTTGTTGCAATACACTGACAAAAGTCAATGGGGGCGTTAAAGAAGTGATTTAAATGAAGCTGTTACATGTAGGAAAATCTACAGGTAAGCTAAATTAAGGACAGGGGGAGCAAGGTGTTATATTACAAATTGTCACCTAGATAATGAAGCAAGGTCTTTTCTTATGCTCCTACAGGGAACTTCTACATGATACTAAAAATACAGGGAGTATTTCATGGGAGGCAGAAAGGCAACTGTTTTCTTCCTACTAGCTCAGGGGTGGACAAAATGTGGCCTCTGGGCCACATCTGGCTTGCCAAGTACTTTAATCCAGCCTGCGGGGTCCCCACCCCCCAAAAAAAATTGTGCCTTGTCTAGGCTTTCCATCCCCAAGGGTGGAAGTGAGATGCCCAAGTGTACACACAGCCCTAAAAACCGTACCTTATTGCCTGGCTCCCATTCTCTTGGGCGAAAGAGCCTGGCGGCCAGCATGCAACTTCCACGTGGGGCTACTGCTGCCACTGCTGCAACCCCCCAGGGACCTGCTCTGCTTCCCCAGTCACCTGCTTGCAGCAGGTAGGGAAGCAGCAGGAGCGGGGCAGCAGCTGGATAGGAGCATGGGGCTGGGGTTCATGGCAGCGTGGAGCCGGTGCCCAGGGGGACAGGGCAGTGACAGTGTGGAGCTGGGATGGGCAGTGTGTGGGTGTGAGGGAGTGCGTGTGTGGGGGGGGTGTAGGGACCCCCCAGTCCCGTCACACCCCCCCCCATGGTGTGCAGCCCCAGCAGGTGGTGGCAGCAGCATCAGGCGGGGTGCTCAATGTGCAGGCACCCAGTAGGACATGGCTCCAGCCAGTGCTGCACATTGCAGCAAGGGGCAGAGTCTCCACCAAGCTGCCTGTATCACCAGCGCTCCTCACCACTCACACACAGCCCCTGCACTTGCACGGTAGGGAAGGAAGCCACACCTGGCTACTCCACCTGGGCTCAGTGTGCTACAGAGGGACTGGCTGAAGCACGAGTGTGCTTTAGTGTGGATATGAACAATGCATGCCCCTGGCGGCTGGAGGGGCAAGCGGCCCTGACGGCAGCATGATGGCGGTAAGCAGGAAGCTCCCACAGACGCCACCGGTGCTGTCAGGGAGGTGTGGGAGGGGAGGTGGCGAACACCAGAGGTGGCAGTGGCAAGCAGCAACCACCAGCAGGCACTGCACTGACACTGTCGAGGTGCTTTTGTGTAGGTGCACTGCCATGCTCAGGGGGTGTATGAGCACCTGCATGCACACCCTATACATCAGGGCAGCCCCTGAACTGAAACACTCTCATGCCTCAATAGCTGAGTTAGAATCTACACGTGCGCTGATTTGCATAAAGAAACTATGCAGCAAGGTAGTATTTGTATTTACAACTAGTACCCTGCTGCAGAGTTTATGAGTTTCCTGCACGGTAACAGTAGTGCACATGTAGATGCTGAGATGTTTGCTTGCGGAACTAAGCATCTTGTGTAGATGCACCCTGGGAGTACCTGTGGAACATGTAACAGTACTACCCTAGGCAATAAGCGTAGCATAATACGGGCCATAAAAAAGTGTCCACCATCAGTCCCTCATTTCCACTGAAGTCAGCACAGGATTTAGCCATAAATGTTTAGTGCATGATTGTACTTGCATTGAAGTCAATTGCAAAAGATTGTAAGAAATGGTTGTATTAACATATTGCAGGCAAGTTTTGGCATCAAGAAATAAAAGCCAGGTGTTCTGCTGAACTTTGATTTTTTATTTAACATTGACAAATACAGTACACACATGGATTCAACACACACACACATAATCTGTGTTTTGAATGCCAACAAAACCATGCCAAAAGAATTTTTCCCTACAACAGTCTTTCTGAAAAGTCTCTGTAAGAAGTCCAGTATATCAAAGCTGATTTTAGAAACACAACTTTTACAGAACAGAAATACATTTTAGGCAAATAACATTAAAGGCATCTTTAAAGAGGTGCAACAAAATATATCTTCCCACTCAACCAGATCAATGGGAAACAGAACTTTTCATTTCTAATATGGAGCTTGAATTCATCTAAGAAAGTGCTTCTGTTTCCAGTGATGTCATGTCAGACACACCTGGCAAATAGTGCTTCAGTTTCTTTGCTGTAAACAAACAAGCTGCAAATCAGCTCTTACATTTTCCCATTTTATAAATAAAACTCTTCCTCTCATTACTGCCCCCAAAGAAAGACATTACTTCTTTCCTCTACATTTTCAAAAAAGGGCTTATTTTAACAAGAGGAATGAAGAAGAACAAGTAAGTTTTATCTGAGCTGAGTCACCAGCAACTGAGCTGAGGGGTAACAATCTTGGGAATGTGCTTTAATGCACATTAGCCTATTTTAATGTGCATTAAAGCATTACTAAAAATACTATTCAGTTAATGCACATTAAAATGGCTAATGTGCATTAAGCGTCACTTAAAAGCTATGAGCTCCTATATACATGCAAGGAAGCTGCTCCTATGTGATGTAATTACAGCATGTCAGAGCAGACTCAATTAACCGATTCAGCTGGAGCATGGTACTTACTGCGCTGCAGCAGACTCCTGGATCACCCGTATCAGTGTCTCTGCTCTGAAAAATGGCAACAGGGCATTTTAAATTAAAGTTCGTTCAATGCACCCCACCACCATTTTTCAGCATGTGGACACTGATAAAGGTTCCCAGGTGCTTGTAATTAGTGTGACTCTCAGAGCTATGCTAATTTATGTAGTCCCCCCACCCTCCACCCCTGTGCTCTTTAGTTAATGCACATTAAGGTAAACTAATGCACATTTTCCTAGTACCTCACAGTGGAGGTACTAGATTTAATGTGCATTAACTTAAACACTTTAAGGCACATGCAGATGTGCCCTTGATATTTGCTACGTCTTGCACTCTGGTCCCCTGCAAAAATCAGGTAATGTTAACTTTACAGTTATTTTAACACCATATCATATACCATTGTTATATATAAGAAAAGTGAAAGCTTTCCTAATGGTTGCTATAGTAGAAATGGTATTAAAAGACATGAAAATAGTGCATGCTTTCTCTCTGTCTCTCAGACTTTCTCTTCCCTTGCTACAGTGAGGAGCCTAGAGAAAAATTTATTTAATTAGCTACTGTTGCTATTCAGCTACTGAGTGACAAAGAAACCCAGCAGACCAGAATTCACTCCACTATTTAAGGTCACTTGGACCTACATTATGAGGGGTGGATTTTTGAATAAATGCTAACATGCTAACAAACTACACTGTTTCTTGAACAGAAAAGTAGGCTTTTTAAGTAAGTAAAAAATAATTGGCATGAAATCATGCCTGGCACTTTTTCAGAGTAAGAAATACTCTGATTTTGTACAGCCATTTTTTCACTCAGTATTTCCCCAAATACTTATTACTGAATTAGACATGGGTAGTGCAGTCAGTGCATAGGCACTTGTGGTCATTGTACTCAATAATGGTTCCTAACGAGTCCATGGCACAGCAGTGGGACAGACTGAAAAAAAACTGCCAGTAGTTTCTGATACTCTATACTGGTCTGTTATCTGGAAGGCTCTGAAGGCCAAATTCTGATCAGGTCCACTGGTGTAAGTCAACTGTAGCTGAAGTGTGCATTTCATATTTTCTGCATGAAATATGCCCCGTACCAGGGCATATTAGAGCAGAATTAAGCACCATGTCTTCAATAGAAGGAAACTCAAAAACTGTTAAGTCAGGTCTATTTTGCAAGCTACCTCTAAGAGTGGATAAATTATTAGGGTCTTCAAGCTTGCACAGACCCTTGTGCTGCTGTAAGTTAGATTACTTTTGGTACAAACTAATGCATTTGGCTGTAGCTTGGTGTCTCTGCTGTGTAGCACAGCATGCTGAAGCTCCTGTTGACTTCAGGAAGCTCAAATCCATTCTTGTGCGTTCAGGTAGAGATTGAACAAAGCCATTACTTTTTTGCCAGCATTAAATGAAAGTAGGAGATTTAAAGAAAAAATGATCAATAACAAAATGCCAAAGTTCCTTGATGTGATATTTATGCTATTTTTTAAATTATAAAATGTCAGAATATTGATGTCACATTAGATGTAATTGCACTGGAGACTCTGACATGCAATGTGATCTGTCAATCTAACTTCAAATATTTTTCTTTCTTAGCTGTCATAATCGTGAAGATCAGTCACAAGACAGGAAAAGTGATAAGCCAAATGGTTTCAAACTGGTACATGGGATTTTCACATTTCAAGCTATTCTGTCTTGTCTCTTCATCCATGGGAAGATAAATATAACATTTAAGTTAACTAACCAAGAAGACTATTTAAAGTAGCACACATTTAAAATTGCCCATTACCAAATGACAAATTAGCATGAGAAAACATAAGTAAACTCAAGAGTCTTTATGAAAGTAGAAACTGCTGATATCTCACAAATGGATCAGAAACTAGATAATCAAATCTGAATATTACCTAAGGAAAGACTTGACTAATGAGATACCTCAGTCCAAATTTCCCTGCTATGATGACTTCTGATTTTAAAAGTTACAAGCTGCCATGTGTTTGACAGCTATCAATCAATAGTTTCTTAAATAACAGATTGGATTGTGACACAATTCAGGCATGTGCTTGTATAATGAAGTGGTGCTGTGCAGGTGATGTACATGCCACCTGACCATCGTGGAAAATGGGCTATTTGAACATGGTGATTTGGTTTTTGCTATAATGACTAGGAAGGGGATACTTACTGTTAATACAAAAAGTAGCATCTCTTGTCTCTCCTGGTCTGTCACTGTTTCAGTCTGCCAAAGGTAGACCATTGTGTGAAAAAGCTTTGCTAAGATATTCCTGTTAATATCTAGGTATTTCACAGGTTACTGCCTATTACTTGCAAAAATGTTCACAGATTGTCTCTCAAAAAAGAGCAGCTTACACATTTATGTTATTCCCCAAAGCCCCCTCACCTACATAGAAGGTGAATTTATTCTAACATTCATGAGAAATTAATAATTAACATGTATCACGAGATTCCTGCTGCCTTTCGGCATTTCAAAGAAAACGTCATCATCAAAATACATGTCATTTTCACTTCTTGCAACAAAACATTGAACTTGGGAGAAATTAAAGGCTTCCTATTATTTTCTTCCTTAAAGCTCTTGAACTTTTCCCTCAAAAAGGAGAAAGAAGTGGAGGAAGAAATAATATCTGGATGTAGTAGATAATCCTAGAGTCAAAATTTAGCAGAGGAGTATTAAGCAGTTGAATCTGTCTCCCTTACAAAACAATGGTTGATTCCTCTGTCTTGATGCAAGAAGAATCCCTAGAAATCATGATGTATTTAGCTTGACTACATTCTGGATGTTGAATGCTCTCAGCCAAAGACACCAGAATTAGAGGTTACTGTTAAGAACAGAACACATCCCTTTGTTTATATTTAAGCACTGTTGGCACACATGATATGCAATTATCTGGCCCGCTATGTCCATTCATACCACTTACACTGCAGCTATTTATGCAGGAACACTGTCATGCCACAGATGCCCAAATTCACAGTAAAATTTAAAACTACTTGTGAAAAGTAGTTTGCATGCAAGTTGAATCAACATTTTTTCATGCTGTTGTCTGTCTCATGTCATCTGAGAAAGTGACCTGTCGCTCTTTCCATCTGGTGTTAGAGCAGCCGGAGACAGCACTTGCTGCCTGACAGAATTTTTGGAGGAGGATCTTTCTTAACAGCAGATAAACCCAGGGATCCAGAATCTGATTTAGTGAGGCCAAACGGACAGCGGTCAGGAAGAAATTGCATTCTTCCTGCAGTTCTGAGTTTTCATCCACGTTGCTGGTTGAGTTGCAGTGTTTAATAGATGTATGACTGAAGATCATTTTCAACATCATAATCTAAGAAGAGGTGAGAAAAATAATTTATTTTTTTTTCTAAGAAATATGTATCTTTGTTGCTTTCTGCAGAAACATCTTACAGAAAAGAGATCATCAGAACAGAGGTTTCCCTCCCCACATTGCAGATTCCCCCAAATCAAACCATAATCATGGCAAATAGAGGGTATACTTATGAACTTCATACTCTATGTTGCGGGAGGGACACACAGCTTCAATTCACAGCTGTAAAAGGAGATGATAACATTTTAACCTATACCCATCTCTTACGTGGATCTATACATCTGGTATTTAATCAAGGGGGCATCTGCCATTTCCCCTCCTTGGGACATGGCACAAGTGGCATTAGTCCATGTGATGGATGGGTGACATATTTAGAATAGCAAGTTGCTGAAGTTAGGAAACAAATCAATTTACAATGACTCACTTTTAAATTCTTCCTTGGAACTTTTGTTGGGCATAGCCATTTTTTTAAATTTCAGATAAAGCAATGGAGATATTATTCATTTCTAAAGAAGAGCTTGGGGTCGGGTAGCATTAAGTGAACCCTACGTTACTCAGGAAAACTGTTCTTTTGGGCAGTCTTATTGTTCAAAGTGAGTGCATCTACATGTGCATTAATGTGCTTTTACAAATGCAAATTAAACGCGGTACCTCCAATATAAGGTACTAAATAAATGTGCATTAGGTACACTAATGCACAGTAATGTAAGCACATGTTTTTTAAGGTGATGCTAATGCACAGTAGCTTAGTCTACTGTGCATTAGTGTACTGGCATGGTTTTTGATGTGCTGCTTTAAAGCACAGTAGAAAAGACTACTGAACATTGAAGCACAGGCATAGACACACCCTGTATCACCTCCTGAGGTACAGCAAAAACGTAACCAGGTGGGAAGATGAGAGGGAGATGCTGCAGCGGGATCTGGGCTGACTGCAGGAGTGGGCGGACAGAAACAGGATGGGATTTAACGTGGACAAGTGCAGGGTGATGCATCTG
>JAGPOW010001543.1:2611662-2622673 GCA_030014935.1 Caiman crocodilus | reverse complement strand
ACCCCAGCACTTGTTTCCTGCCATTGGCAAGGGGTCAGACTAGATGGCCTGCTCTAGGCCCCTTCTGACCCTAGTTACTATGAAACTATGAAACTATGAGGTGTTACTTTTTCCCCTCTGAAAAAGTCTTCTGGATGTCAGATTAGATCTGTGCAATGTTTTACATTGTTTATTAAAATAGATGGTTCAGATGAACATTTGAATGTAGCACCTCAGTTCTCCATGTTGGTTTATGCATTGCCAGCAGGCTTGTGGCTTTTAAAGGGCTTATTAGTTGAACATAATATAATGTAACGTAACTACTCAAGCAATTAAAACAATCTGCACTTCAAAAGTACTTTGAGAAGCTCAAAGAAGTTTTGTAAAGAAGTGCTTTACAAACATGAATGAAATGAGCCTTGTAAGAAAGCAACAGGACAGGAAAGGTGTGAAGGCTGATAATAGCTTGCCCCAATTCAAAAGGAGATTGGACACATTCTTGGAGGAAAAGCCCATCAGTAGGTATTAAGCATGGCAGATGTAAGTGCCACCTCAAAAACACAAGCTGCAATTGTAGAAGAGTAGGGAAGATGTTCTGAACATGTCCTGTTCACCTTCCCCCTCAGCATTCACACTCTGCCAGTGTGTGACACAGGGCCAGATGGACCAAAGGTGCCACCCAAAGGTGCCCAGTTGAAACTAAGGCAACCAAGTGTTTAACTGACTTTCCCAAGCTCACATGAAAGAGCCAGAGCTAAAACCCAAAGCTCTGCATGTTGTTAAGCTGAGTTACAAGATCCCCATTTTTCTGTTGTCAGTCTATTACTTGTCTGGGTAATAGCAATGACAAGGAAGTTGGTAAAGTGGTTCTGCATACTGTGATATTTTCATATCTTAATATAATGCTGGGAAATATGAGACCTGTTTTTGAGGATATTAAATACTTATGTATTTTTCCAAGGATTAGTTGGTATCTGCCCTCAAATTCTGACCCTGCTCACCGCCACCAAGCTTTCTGTATATAAAGTGCTGTTGTTTTTAAATTTCATACTATTTTGGACAAACTCACAATCTCCAGTACATACAACGTTTAGCAAGCTTCATATTATAGCCTCTTTTCTGCAGTCTATAAATACAGACTCAAAAGCCTTCTCAGTGGAAATTAGGTGTAGAACTTTGTCAGGGTATCTGAATTTCAGCTACATACTGGAGCAATATCTAAGAGCAAAACTAATAGATATTTTAAAGGGGGTACAGAGAGATTACTTCTTCTGTTACCCTGGAACTCTCTCACATGAACATCTGCAAGTTTTGTTTTCAATGGGAAGAGCCGATTAGTGTTTATGTCACAGAATTTCATGATGCTCCAAATGACATCAGAGGCCCCCTTTTTGGATGATGTGCTAGAGAAAATCTGTCATGAATTCTCATTCTAAATAAGAAAAACAGAGGTTAAGGCAGGCAACAGAGACACAGATGCAATACAAGCTCTGTGAGGCAGGTCCGGGGTTATGTGTTTGCATAGCACCTAGTTCAGAGTGGGCGAAGGCCATTATTGGAACCTATGGACCCAACTGCTAAATCGTTAAAATTAATGTGAAATGACCTGCTGAGGCTGACCTTCTTGACAGGGCTTTTAACTGAGACTACTGGGGGATTGGCAGTCAACTAACAGTTCTAGCCCAGGTCATGTCAGCTGCACTACCAATAACTTGGGCAGTGCAAGGGAGACAGCCCAAGGAAAGGTCTTGCTAAACCTGTCAGGGAAGCATTGGGCTTTTCATGGCAGACTTAACTGCCTGTACACAAATGCCAGGAGTTTGGGAAATAAGCATGAGGAACTGGCCCTTTTCCTATGTGAAAATGATGATCTGGTAGGAATTACGGAGACCTGGTGGGACTCCACCTATGACTGGTCGGTGGCAATAGAGGGCTATAACCTGTGTAGGAGAGACCGTGTTGGGAAGAGGGGTGGGGATGTAGCTCTCTACATCAAGGATCAGCTCACTCCCTGTGGATTGAGTTTCCAAACCAGGAAGGGCATCTTGAGACCCTCCGGGTCAAGATACGAGGAGAACATGGGGAGGGTGACTTACTCGTAGAAGTCTACTATAGACCTCCCCACCAAGAGGAAGACCTAGATTAAGAATTCAATAGGGAACTGTTCAAGGCCATGCGCTTCCAACCCATGATTGTCATGGGGGACTTCAACTTTGCTTCCCTGACAGCTCTTGGGACGAGCACATGGCCAAATCTATGTGACAGGTCACGTAGCTTGACAGGTCACGTAGCTTCCTCATATTCATCGATGACGTCTACTTAACCCAGGAGGTCTGGGGCCAATGGGGTGGACCTAGTGAGCAATCTGCGGATCAAGAAGAAGCTTGGTGACAGCGACCACAAACTGGTCACCTTCTTAGTTCACCAAAGAGCAGACAAACCCAGCAGTAAAGCAGAAGTTCTTAATTGGGAAGGCTGACTTTTGCAAACTGAGAGAATTGGTCAGTTAGGCAGTTAGAGGCCATACCTCACCAGAAAAGGGAGCACATGAGGATTGGTCATTTCTTAAAAACATAACCCTTGAAGTACAAGGCAAAGCCATACCATCTCATGAGAAATGCAGTCAACGGACAAGAAAGACCCCATGGCTAAATAAGGAGCCCCTGAGTGATCCAAAGGGGCAACTAATTTGATAGAAACATAGAAGTAGGGTCGGCAGGCACCTTGTAGATCTTCAAGTCTGACCCCCTGTCTGGGCAGGAGAGAAACTGGGCTCAAGTGACCCCAGCCATGTAGGCATCGAGCCACTTCTTAAAGACCCCCAGAGTAGGAGCCAGCACCACTTCCCTTGGAAGTTGGTTCCAGATCCTAGCCGCCCTGTGAAGTAGTTCCTACGGATGTCTAATCTGAACCTACTCTCCAACAACTTGTGACTGTTATCTCTTGTTATCCCAGGGGTGTGTGGGGGAAACAAGGTCTCCCCCAAACCCTTCTGGTCCCCCCTAGTGAGTTTATAGACAGTCACCAGGTCCCCCTCAACCTTCTCTTGTGAAGGCCGAACAGGTTCATGTCCCATAGCCTCTCAATGTAGGGTCTGCCTTGCTGTCCCTGGATCATGCGGGTGGCCTTCCTCTTGACTCTTTCAATGTTGTCCACATCCCTCTTGAAGTGGGGCACCCAGAACTGGACACAGTATTCCAGCTGCGGCCTGACCAACTTAGATGCCCAAGAAAGGGCCAATCTCTTAAATTACGTTTTTGCATTGTTATTTCACCCTCCCAGGAGGATCACACTGTCAGGAATGGCACAAACCAATCTGGGAGCGGGTGATGGACCTAAAATCGATGCGGATCAGGTCAGGGAACACTTTGAGTAACTGGACATTCACAAGTCTGCAGGCCCAGACACAATGGACCCAAGGGTCTTGAAGGAGCTGACAGACATCATTGAATCCCCCTTGGCAGAAATATTTGAAAAATTGTGGCACTCAGGCAAGGTCCCAGATGACTGGAAAAGAGCCAGCGTGGTCCCTATTGACAAGAAAGGGAGGAAGGATAACCCGGGAAACTATGGACCAATCAGTCTTCTGTCTGTCCCTGGAAAAATCCTCGAGGAAAATCCCCTCAAAGGATCCATCAATGCCAGACTGACGAAAGGCAAGCTTCTGAATGCCAGTCAGAAGCGACTGGCAGGTCATGCCTGACCAACCTCATCGCCTTCTATGTCCAGGTGACATGTGCCCTGGACAAGGGCAATGATGTGGACATCATATACCTGGTCTTCAAGAAGGCCTTTGACCTAATTCCTCAAGATGTCCTCATGGTTAAGCTGGGAACATAATGATCTCTTGGGTCCCTTCCAGACCCTAATGTCTATGAAATCTATGAAATTTTTGGATTGCTGCTATTGCTTAAAAACAGGAATTTTGCCATTATCAATTTCTTCTGCTTTCAGTTAACTCCTGCTTTTTATTTAAAGCTACATCCATTGTAGACTATGAGCTTGCTGTTGTGTTTGTATTCTATGCCCATTCTCAATGGGGTCTAGCACTATGGGGTCTAGCACCTTGAATGGGCTGTTAGGCATTACCAAAATACAAACGTGAAATGTAAACAAGCCCACGTGCATACATTACATCAAATAAAAGCCAAGTATTATTATGATTTTCTTTTGGTTCAGCACGCAGGCATGTTTTAAGAACTTGATGATAGCTCATTCATTGCAATCTCTGATCTTGTTTGATTGTCTCTATGTTAATGGAACTGTAACAACAACAGACGGATAAAAGACAGTACTTTTCAGAGAGTCTGTTTTCATATACCATGTCCTGTTTATTTTGTTTCATACTATATAATGCTCCACTTTTAATAGACTATTAAATTGTTTTACTGGAAACTTTAGTTTAATAGACATGTAAAGGTATAATTGTATGAAGCTGGTACTGGCCATTTAAAATATTTTAAATGGAAGATTATAAATGTTACAGGCTAGCAAAATCAGATAGTTTAAATCAATGAAGTCAGTAGAACTACAGTGAAACGTATAAATAGGGCGTCTGGCTTATAATTTGTAATGTAATGAATGTATGTAATGTAATGTAATGAGGCGCCTTCTATGAAACTGTTACACATACAGCAATGTGGCAATTAAACCAGAATTATGAATATTAGAGATACTAAAAACCTACTAAATCACTGAGTTTATCTTTCCAGTAAACAGGTTTACTCTCTATTGTAAATTTGCCTGTGATCTGCCCAGACTAATTTTAAATGTATCTCAACATATTCAATGCATATATGTAAAAGCTTAAGACACTCCCAGAGCTTATAAAATAAAGCATGTTGAAAGAACATCCATTATACTGAAAAATAAACACACAAACGTGTCTTAAGTCTAATGTTCCAGCTTGCAACTTCTGCAGTTTGTGAAGGGAGGCCACTGGGAACAGAGTGGCAAGAGTACATTCCTGGGTTGCAAGCGCCCTCCTTCTCCATTCAGTGGCCAGTTCTACAATAATCTAGAATTGTAGTATGTCATGACTCTTTGTGCCAATCTATACCATTGCTCTTAGTAGCCATTTGGCTTTGGGGAGAATAAGATGGTGATTGTATCTAAAGGATTGGCTGTTGATCAACATGAGTAACTGGTCAAGAAGATAGTGGCTGAGGAAAAGTATCTTATTTCCCATGCTTTGATATGTCTTTCATAGAGGGACCTGCATCAACCCCTTGTATGGCTCCCTTGCACAATGGGAGAAAAGAAGGGAGACTCCATTTAGCAGCATATTTTCCAGCTTGTTCTTTTCTTCTCTCCTCTCTACCTTACCCTCTGATGCTGAGGAGACCCTCACTGAGCTGAAGAGCTTTGTGAGGACCAGAGGATTCTCTCTCTAAATGTCCCTACAATATGCACTTTCACATCTTCTGTAGGGGAAATCAGTTCTGCTACAACTTGGAAGATGTATGGTGGTGTTGCAAACTAGGAGGAGGAAAGCAAAGCCTGAATAGAATAGGGATCACTGATTTATACCAAGGAATTTAGCAGCTTTTCTTGCAGGTCATTTACTAAATTATGACCTCCCCAAAGCAAAGGGCTTAGGACTGTATTTCACAAGTCTGAAAGTGATACATGACAGTGTTCCATAATATTTCATATTATATATGAAACTATCATGTGGATTGGGATGTAATGACTTCATTCTGATTGGGGGGGAAAGAGTTTCTTTTTTTTAACAAGTAAAGCAAAGGACCATGCAAGCCTTTCTGGATAATCCAAAATTGTTTGAAATCGCCCAGTCTGTCATCTGGAACTGTGTTTTGGTAAAGTTGTTATGGAACTATTTGCTCATTTTACACCCGTTTCTCGGAACAAATATGACTTCCTCTCGTTTTTATCTTTAGCTGATTTGACTCAGCCTGATTTTAGACTGATGTTGATTTACCATGATTGCTATTCAATAGCTAGCCACCAAAATAAATAAAAGATTAACACAAACTGGGAACATTTATGATAAATAAAAAGTTTGATTGAGAAGTTTATTTTCTCATTAATCTTTGCACCAAATTCCTGCAGAATTTTGCGTGCTCATGAAAGGGAGAATTAAATATAGATTCCCTCTTTCCCTCAGTTGGTTTATACTGTAAGAGATTGGAAAGAGGAGAACAATATTCCTGATTGTAGGATTGCACCCTAGTTTCATTATCATTTATGCTGTATTTACATTTTGTTATTAAACTACCTTACTTAAGTCAATCATTTCTACCCTCATTAGACCAGCCTAAAAAATATAGTAGCTTGTGCAAGAGGTTATTACTCAGCTAATAATAAAAGTGTAATAACTCATTAGCACAGATGACTTGCACAAGAAAAAAAAATCAGCCACAGAATACAATTTTCATTATTTTATATTGTAGATACTTTTGTAAAATAATAAGAATAATAAAAATCAGTGATAGGCTGAGAGAAGGGTAAATAGAAGAATATTTATTTTTTTCTAAGCTGTAAAAATGCTTAGCAAAATGTTTGGATAATTGTTTGAATTAAATTATAAACAGAACTGAATAGTGCCACAGGGAAATTAATGAAAGCCTCTCCCTCTGACCTGTATTTCTGCAAAAGTGTTTTGGAGATTTGCATTAGAGATTTTAAAGTACTAAGAATGGTCAGTTCTCCAACTGCCCTTTTCCTATGTGCACCACTAGGTTTAAGACACCGGTATCAATGACAAACATAAACTGCAGCTGTCTTAACATTGGGACATAGTGGACCTCATCTGCAGTAATTAATGCTAATCTTTGTAATTATTCTAGTTGATATGTTAGACTGGACAAGAGAAAAGAAATAAAAACTTGTTCATTAATGATCACTCCACATTTTAAAACTAGAAAACCTAGAGGAGTATTTGGTTGTAGAGAGACAACCCTTGAAGGGAGGTATTACAGAACTGGTTCCCTTGAAAGCACAAAATGAAACACTTAACTGTTGTTATTTCATAACGAAATAATACAACTAAAGAATTCACTTTGGCTTTCAGCATGGTCCAAGAGAAGCTGAGGAAATTAACAAGATAAAAAGCACAGGGTTGAAAACCACTGTTTCCAACAGGCACTGCTTTTTATTAGTAAAGGTCAGGTTGGTTGTCAGTTGTCACCTATCACTCCCCTTGTAGCAAAATGCCAGAGCATCTCCCTGCCTTCTCTCTCCATCTCCCTGTATAATTTCTATTATATCAATGAAGTGTAAAAGACTCAGTCTGTTTGTCCAACTTGTGCTGTGAGCGTTCCATGAAATCATCTCCCCTCCTGCATGTCTGTGCCTCGCTTTCTCTCTATAAAGATGCAGTAAACTGAAGAACTGGAGAACAGGGTTTCAGCAGAAGTTGGGAATTTTTTTCTTTCACTTGTTACTATGCATAAGAGTTTTTGGAAGTCAGCAGGCAGCACTGCTACATAATAATAGGGTTCTTTGCTTGTTTTTTTGAGTGTGAGAGCTACAGACCCTTGAAGCTTAAACATTTATATGGTTACATGAAACCGTTACGTATGACAGATTCCTAAGTCCCTACCAAGTATTAAGGAGGCTTATGTTTTTGGAAAGGACCTAGTACAGTTTAGAAACTACAGCTATTTAACTATACTAAAACAACATAGTAAAAATTAAAGTTGGAACAACAGGTTATAAACAGAATAGAGATTGTTTGAAATTATGTGAGCTCTCTATTCAATGTACTACATGAGATAAGATTAAAAAATCATTAACTGCAGTCTTTTACTTCTTTTGCCAGTTTTAAGCACCATCCAGTTGCTCTGGTTCAAAGGAATAGAGCTTTCGTAACAGATGTTTGATGCATTTTTAAACACATTTTGGACACAACTCCCTCTAGTAGATAAATTTCACTAGAGTAACACATTATATTCTGTGAAATATGATTTTTTACCTGTTTGGCTAGACCTGATCATATTATATGTATTGTTTACAGATGGAGTTACAGGTATGGGGCAAAGGGTGGTGGGATAATTTCCAAGAATAGTAAGTACATGAAAGAATCTATTATCACATTTGTCTGCCATTCAGTTTCTGTGTTTTCTGTTCAACTGGCTGTGACATATCCAATTATAGGCAGGTAATTTTATTATATGTAGCAAAAGAGGAGCTAACTTGCTGTAAAATAATGATCCTGTAGTTTCAAACGCTTGCTTGTTTGTTATATATAATTTTGCTTATGTTCTTTTTGTGGCTGATTTTCTTTTTTCTGGGTTTCAGAAACACATTGCAGTCTAATTTATACCACAGAAGAATGGAAAAAATGCATAAGAACAGCAGTGATAAAATCCCACTCATTCTTGCTTTCAGAGGATGAAAGGGCCACCAGTGGTAGGGTCCTGGAAAATTCAAGGTGGACAAGGGCAGAAGCACAAGAGCTACATTCAGGAGATTTTATGGAAGCCCTGAATGTGCAGGATGGATCTAAGATCTAGTCAGCCATAGGCTGAGATAGAAGCAAGTCATAAGCAGTTCACAAGATTCCCTGGATGCCAATTGGCAGAAATGGCTGATAGTTCAGGTGGTGCCTCTTCCCTCTCTGCAGTCGACCTATGTCACGGACAATGCAATTATTCATGTAAACAAGGATTTTCTTGTTGCATAAAGGATGTATTTGCCCTACCATAAGGGATCACTTCTTGATATCATAATCCCTACCTGGCAACTGAAGTAAAAAATCCATATTATTCTATTTTTGCTGCCCTATGGGCACATCCACACATTGTCCTACGGTGACATTGTTACTGCACTGTGCTTTAGTTCTTCCTTTTGGACGCACCCTATTTTACTGAATTCATAACGATCCCAACCATTCAATAAAAAACCCCCCAAACAACCCAAAAACCATCTTCTGTTGAAACAACATCTGTCTCGCTTTTCATACTCTAGCCCGGAAAATTAAGATTTGTTTAGTTATGTGACAATAAGGAGCATTTCCCAGGATGTTTGACATTGCAGGACAGCTGTTCATCACAAAGGTTTGTACTCATCTGTGAATTAAAACACCCAAAAGTATCCTGTATTTCAATTCCCTCAGCACTTTTTTGAAAATCTGTCTTTCTGAGGAAGAATGTCACAGCCTAGATTTAGACAGCTCTTTGGTGATGTCTGATTGAGTTTTTAACTTTTAAACTCAAAGGGTGCCTATACATGAGCAGGGAGGGAAGCTGCTCCGACAGGCTGTAATTCCAGCATACTGGAGCAATCGCGTCTGCTGGAGCATGGCAATTATCACACTCCAGCAGCCTCCTGTGTCTTGTGTATCAGCATCCCTGCACTTCAAAATGGCGGTGGGGGCGCTTTATACCAGCAGACTTCCACTGATACCAGTGCCAGTGAGATCAAACTTGGCCTTAACTGTGTGATTTTTATTGTAAAACTAGTATCTATAGTAAAGTTTGCATTCTTGCTGACAAAGGGTTGAATTTTTAAAAAGCTCAAAAATGGGGATTCAACCATTTGCTTTAGTAACTGTACATGCCATCCTGTACCGGAGGGGGGAGAAAATATCCCCACTCTCAGGATGCTGAGCCACTCTTTGAAGACTATGTGTGTCCAGTGGATAGAATGATCTCCACGGACCTTACAGAGACTCTCACTGGGTAAACTGAACGCTGCGTCTGGGCCTGCTAATGCTTCTACAAGAGAAGTGCATCAGCTGAGGCTGAATACTTCTTACTAAGGTAGCAGTAGCAAAACCTAGGTCCCTGGTTAAGTCTAGTTATTGTTAATCAACTCTACTGCTTTAACATAGTTTGTTATATACTAATGATGTGGCATAATAAATTTTGCAAAAAAAAAAAAAAAAGACATTGTAGTGCTTTGCAAATGACACTGCTGGGACTTATGCACACAGCTGACAGTGGCTGCACAAGGTGATGTATCTTACCAAGCAGCTGATTCAATGCAATGGAACTGGTTAACCAATATCAGCTAGACCACACAAAGTGCCATACTCTGAAATGTGACTCATTGTTCTTCCTGCATGAATGGTCAAACTTGAGCTCCCTTATGGTTTTAGTAGTACTGTCAAGCAAACCATTAATATGTCAGGGGGTACATCTATACCAGAAGCCACTGGTGATCTCCATACAGGTAATATGCAATAATATAAAGCTTTGGGATGGATAGGTTTTTTGGAGGGTTGATAAAATTGTATTAATTCATAAAGAAAGTGATCAAGTGGGACTAATTCACTGCTAATGTTATAGGTATTTTTAAGCCAGTAGCCCAGAAGACATTCCTTCTATGAGAGCGCCACTAATCATCGTTAAGGGGAAGACTATCAAGGGGCTGGGAGACCCAAGTTCTAGGCACCTTTTACCAATAAGGAATTTGAACCTGCATAGCAATAATATACTCTAGCCACTCTAGAGTTTTGCTGGTCATTATGCAAAAACACTCTCCAGCCTTGACTTTGACCCCTAGTTACCTAGGAAAGATATGTGGGGCCAGGTGAAGCAGTACAAGCCAGATGCAGTGTAGCTCAGTGAGAGGAACCTGCACGAAACTATCCAATTATCTGTTTTATGCAAAGTACAACAAAAAAGCTGGTGAGGTAGAGGCCAGAAGCCAAGGCTCCATCTCTTCCAAGGCAGCATTCCCCTCTTTAAGTCACTTCACTTTTAGCTTACTTCAGACCTCCTGTTCCTAATCCAGGGTGTCAGGACCTAAACTGAGTCCTGGTCTGAGGGCTGCACCAGGGCTGACTTCCTACAGAGCACCCACAGTGCTAGATCCTATATGCATGTTGCACACGCCAGTCTCTGAGATTGGCACAGGGTGTGTGCTGCCCATGGCACATGGACTGGACCAGGCAGCACAGGGGGTCAGTCCAAGATACCACATTCAGCCTGTGCCCTGGACCCCCGTGCTACATGCAACACCTGACGACACCAAACTGTGGGCTGAGGTGGGGACACCAGAAGAGAGGGAGAGGCTGCAGCGGGATCTAGGCAGGCTGCAGGAGTGGGTGGACAGAAACAGGATG